>PVHT020000790.1:51398-71222 GCA_004024745.2 Catagonus wagneri | reverse complement strand
CAGAAATGAGCGTGGGCTTATCGATGAACACCGATGACGCGCGTGCAGATTGATGATCGCCGACGAGGCACAGGCGGATCAAAGAATGCCGACGACGCTCACGTGCTTATTGACGAACGCCGACGATGCACGCGCGGATCGACGAACACCGATGGCTCACGCGCGTGGAACGACGAATGCGGACGACATACGCGCAGATGGACGATCGCAGACAACGTATGCGCAGATCTACGATCACCAACAATGTGCATGCGGAACGACAAACGCCAACGTCGCATGCGGATCGAAGAACGTGGACGACGCGTGCGCGGATCGACGAACGCCGATGACACTCGCGTGCTTATCAACGAACGCCAACGTCGCGCGCGCGGATCAACGAACGCCGATGACGCACACGCCCGGATCGACGAACGTGGATGACACACGTGTGGATCGACTATCCCAGACAACATACGCACGGATCGATGATCGCCCATGACACGCCCACGGATCGACGAACGCCGACGTCACATGCGGATCGATGAACGCGGATGACGTGCGTGTGGATCGACGAAAGCCGAAGACGCGCGCGCGGATCGACGTACGCCATTGTTGTGCGTGCAGAACGATGAACGCCGACGACGCGCCCTCGTGGATCAACGAATGCCGACGACGCGCGCTTCGGATTGACGATCGGCGATGACGTGCATGCGGATCGACAAACACCGACGATGCGTGCGTTCGGATTGATGAACGCCGATGAAGCCCACTCGTATCGACGATCGCTGACGATGCATGTGCGGATCGACGATCACCGACGACACTCGCACACTTATCGACAAACGCCGACTATGCTCGTGTGGATAAACGAACACCAATGATTCACGTGCGCGGATCGACGAATGCAGACGACCCGCACACGGATCGACAAACGCAGACGAGGCACGTGTGGATCGACAAATGCCGAATACGCATGTGTGCTTATAACGAAAGTCGATGACGTGCGTGTGTGTATCAACTAATGCTGATGACGCTCACGTGCTTATCGACGAACGCCGACGAGGCGCATGAGCGGATCGACGAACGCCGACGTCGTGCGCGCGCGGATCGATGAACGCCGATGACGCGTGAGCGCTTATCGACGTACGCCGACGACGCATGCGCACGTAACGACGAACGCCAACGGCGCACGTGCGCTTATCGATGTACGTTAATGATGCACACGCGTGGATCGACGATCGCCGACGATGCACGCGTGGATCGAGGAACGCCGACTTTGCGTGCAGAATGAAGAACGCGGACGACGCTGACGCGGATCGACGAACACGGACGACGCCCACGCAGATTGACGATGGCTGACGACGCGCACGCGGATCGACGAACTCCGACGATGCTCACGTGCTTTTCAACGAACGCCAAACTCGCGCGTGCGGATCGATGAATGCTGATGACTCACACGCTCGGATTGACGAATGCGGAAGACACGCGCGTGGATTGACGAATGCAGACGACGTACGCACGGATCGACGATCACCAACGACATGCCCGCGGATCACTGAACGCCGACGTCGCGTGCGGATCGACGAACGCGGATGACGTGCGTGCGGATCGACGAAAGCCTAAGACGCACGCGCGGATCGAAGTACGCCATTGTTGTGCGCATGGAATGACGAACGCTGATGATGCACACTTGCGGATTGATGAACACCAACGACACACACGCGGATCGACGAGGGCCGATGTCATGCGTGCGCGGATCGACGAATGCCAAAGACGCACACGAGCAGAACGACGAACGCCCACGTCGTGCGTGCGCGGATCGACGAATGCCGACGACACGCACGTGTGGATCGACGAACGCCAACGACGCACGCGCGAGGATCGACGAACGCCGATGACGCTCACGAGCAGATCGACGAACGCTGACGTCGTGCGCGCACGGATCGACGAACGCCGATGACGCATGAGCGCTTATTGACAAATGCCGATGATGCGCACGCAGATCGTCGAACGCCAATGACACTCACGTGCTTATCGACGAACGCCGATGACGCACGCGCAGATCGATGAACACCGATGACTAACGCGCACGGATCGATGAACGCGGAGGACACGCGCCTGGATCCATGATCACAGACGATGTACAAGTGGATCAACGATCGCCAATGATGCGCCCACGTATCAACGAATGCCGATGTCGTGTGCAGATCGACGAAAGCAGATGACACGTGCGTGGATCGACGAAAGCCGACAACGCGCGCGTGGATCAAAGAACGCCGATGACGCGCGTGCACGGATCGATGAACTCCGATGACGCATGCACACAAATCAACGAACGCCAAAGACGTGCGCGCAGATCGACTAACGCTGATGACGCTCACGTGCTTATCAACGAAGGCTGATGACATGTGCGCGCGGATCGACGAATGCTGAAGACACTCACGCGCTTATCAACGAACGCCGACGGTGCATTTGCACGGATCAACGAATGCCAAAGACGCACGCACGGATCAACGGACGTCGATGATGCACACGCTGATCGATGATTGCCGACGCACGCGCTGATCGACCAACCCTGATGACACGCGTGCACAGATTGACCAACGCCGACGATGCGTGCGGTGATTGACGATTGCTGACGACGTCCACGCAGATCATCGAACGCGGAAGACGCGCACACGGATCGACGGTTGCCGACGACCCACGCGGATGACGAATGCCAACGACGCTCGCACGCTTATTGAGGAACGCCGACGACGCGCACGCAGATCAATGAACGCCGACGACACGCGCGCAGATTGATGATCGCCGACAATGGGAATGCAGATCGACGAACACCGATGACGCTCACGCGGTTATCGATGAATGCCGATGACGTGCGCGTGGATCCACAAACGCTGATGACTCACGCTTGCAGATTGACAAACGCAGATGACACGCGCATGGATCGACAATCGCAGATGACGTACGCGCGGATCGACGATCGCCAACAACGCGCCCGCGGTTTGATGAACGCCGACGTCGCGTGTGGATCGACAAATGCGGGCGACCCGCACGCGGATCAACAAAAGCCGAAGACGTGCGAGCGGATTGACGAACGCTGACGTCGCGTGCGCGGATCGATGAACGACGACGACGCGTGCGGATCGACGAATGCTGACAACGCGCACGCGGATTGATGATCGCCAACGACGCGCGCTCAGATCGACGAACACCGACAACATACATGCGTGGATCGATGAACGCAGATGACGCGCACGTGGAAATCGACGAGGGCCGATGACGCGCGCATGCGGGTTGACGAACGCCGACGACACCCGCGATGATCGACGAATGCTGATGATGCGTGCGCGGATCGACGAATGCTGACGACGTGCGCGCGTATGGGTGAATGCCAAAGACGCGTGTGCGGATTGAGAAACACCGACAACGTGCGTGCGGATCAACGAACGCCGACAATTCGCGCTCAGATCGACGAACACGGACGAGGCTTGTACGCGGATCGACGAACGCCAACAAGGCGTGCTGAGATCGACGAACGCGGATGACACACACGCGTCAACGAACTCCGACAATGCGCGCTTCGGATCGACAATCGGTGATGACGCATGCGTGGATCGACAAACGCCAACGATGCGTGCATTCGGAACGACGAACTCCGATGACGCCCACGCGGATCGACAATCGCCGACGACGCATTGGCGGATCGATGAAAATAGACGTCCCGCGCGTGCAGATCGATGAACGCCGACGACGTGCGCACGCGGATCAACGAAAGCCGACGACGCGCGCGCGGATCGACGAACGCCGATGACTTGCGCGCACGGAACGAGAATGCCAAAAACGCACGCGCGGATCGATGAACGTCGACGATGTGCGTGCTATTTGACGATCGCCGACACGCGCGCAGATCGACGAACAGCAATGACATGCACGCACGGATTGACCAACGCTGACGTTGTGTGCGCACGGATCGATGAACACCGACGACGCGCGAGTGCTTATCGATGAATGCCGATGATGCGCGCGCATGTATCGACGAACAGCAATGGCGCATGCGTGCTTATCGACGAACGCTAATGACGGTGCGTGCGGATTGACGATCGCCGATGACGCACGTGCGGATCGACGAATGCCAACAACGCTCACGCGCTTATCGACGAACGCTGACGACTCGCATGCAGATCGACGAAGGCCGACAACGCACGCACAGATTGATGATCGCCGACGATGCGCTCGTGGATCGACGAACACCGAGGACACTCGCGGGCTTATCAACGAATGCCGATGTCGCACGTGTGGATCAACGAACGCCGATGACTCACGCGCATGGATCGATGAATGCGAACGACACGCTTGCGGATTGACGATCGCAGACGACGTATGCGTGGATCGACGATCGTCAACGACGCGCCCGCAGATCGACGAATGCCGACGTCACGTGGGTTTCGACGAACACGGACGACGCGCGCATGGATCGACGAAAGCCGACGACGCGCGCACGGATCCAAGATTGCCGATGAAGCACGCTCAGATCGACGAACGCCGACAATGTGCACGCCCAGATGATGAACACCGACGACGCTCATGCACTTATCAACAAACGCCGATGACGTGCACGCACGGATCAACGAACGCCAAAGATGCGCGTGCAGATCAATGAACGCCAATGACGCTCACGCACTTATTGACGAACGCCAATGACGCGCACGCAGATCGACGATCGCCTACGACGCCCATGCAGATTGATGATCGCCAACAACGCGCACGCGGATCGAAGAACGCTGACGACGCTCGCGTGCTTATCAACGAACGCCGACGATGCGCGCGCGGATCGACGAACACAGATGACTCACGCGTGCGGATTGACGAACGCGGAGGATGCACACGTGGATCAACGATCGCAGATGACGTACGTGTGGATCGATATTTGCAAACGACAAGCCCATGGATCGATGAACACCGAAGACGCACGCATGCGGATCGACGAACACCGACGATGCGTGCGTGTGGATCGATGAACGCCGATGATGCACATGCAGATAGACACACGCCAATGACGCGCACGCAGATCGATGAACGCCAATGACGCGCGCGCAGATTGACGATCGCCGACGACGTGCACGTGGATCGAAGAACGCTGACGATGCTCACGTGCTTATCAACGAACGCCGACAAAGCGCGTGCAGATCGACAAACGCCGATGACTCACGCACGCGGATCGACGAACGCGGACGACACACGCACGGATCAATGATCGTAGACGACATACGCGCGGATCGACGATCGCCAACAACGCGCATGCACGGATCGACGAGCGCCGACGACGCGCGCGCGCGGATCGACGAACGCCGACGACGCACGCACACGGATCGAGAACACCAAAAACGCGTGCACAGATCGATGAACGTCGATGATGTGCATGCTGATCGACGATCGCCAATGCGTGCGCACATCAACGAACACCAATGACACGCGTGCACGGATCGACCAACGCCGACGTCTTGCGCATGCGGATCGATGAACACTGACGACGCGCGAGCGCTTATCGATGAACGCCGATGACACGCGCACACGTATCGATGAACGGCAACGGCGCACGCACTTATCGATGAACGCTAATGACGCACGTGGATCAACGATCACTGATGATGCACTCGCGGATTGACGAACGCCGACGACGCATGCGCACTTATCGATGAACACTGACGACGTGATGCAGATCAATGAACACCGACAACACGCGCACAGACTGACGATTGCCGAGGATGCGCACACAGATAGAAGAACGTCGATGTCGCTCACGCGCTTATTGACTTACGCCGATGACTTGCACGCGCAGACAGACGAAAGACGATGACGCGCATGCGGATCGACGAATGCCGACGACACCCGTGTGGATCGATGTACGCAGATGATATGTGCGCAGATCGACGAACGCCGACGACGTTCACGCCGATTGACGAATTCCGACGACGCTCGCGTGGATCGATGATCGCCGATGATGCATGCGGGGATCGACGAACGCCGATGACACTCGCACACTTATCAATGAACGCCAATGTTGCACGTGTGGATCGATGAATGCCGATCACTCACACGCGCGGATCGACGAACACGGACAATGCGCACGCGGATCAATGAACACGGGCGAGGCACACGAGGATCGATGATTGCTGATGACACACGCACAGATCGATGATTGCCGACGACGTGCATGCGGATTGATGAACGCCGACCTCGCACGTGTGTGGATAGACGAACGTTGACGTCACGTGCACAGATTGACGAATGCCGATGACGTGCGCGCGGATCGATGAACACCAAAGACACACACGTGCTTATAGATGAAAGTCGATGACGCGCGTGCATGGATCGACAAATGCCGACGACGCGCGCGTGGGGATCGACGAATGCCAATGACGCTCATGCAGATCGATGATCGCTTACGATGCACGCACGGATCGAAGAACGCCGACGATGCTCGCACACTTATCGATGAACGCCGACGACTCACGTGTGGTATTGACGAACGCGGACGATGCGTGCGTGTATTGACAAACACCGACGACACGCGTGCGGATTGACGAACGCCGACGTCGCACCTGCGGATCAACGAATGCCGACGACGTGCGCGCAGGGATCGATGAATGCCAACGACGCTCACATGCTTATCGACGAACGCCGAAGTTGCACGCACGGGGATCAACAAACGCCGACGATGCACACGAGTGGATCTACGAACGCCAACGATGCACGAGCGCTTATCGACGAATGCTGACAATGCACGCGCAGGGATCGACAAACGCCGATGACGCGCACGAGTGGATCGACGAACGCCAATGAGGCATGAGCGCTTATCGACGAATGCCGACGATGCGCGCGCGGAGATCGATGAATGCTGATGACGCGCAAGAGCGGATCGACGAACGCTGATGATGTGCGAGCACTTATCGACAAAAGCCGACGACGTTCGCGTGGTATTGACGAACACCAATGGCATGCGTGCACTTATCGATGAACGCTAAAGATGCATGCGCGTGGATCGCCGATCGCCGATGACGTCCTCGCGGATCGACGGACGCCGACGACGCGCAAGCGTGGATAGACGAACGCCGACGATGCGCACGTACGGATAGATGAACTCCGACGACGCGCACGCAGATCGACGAACACCGACGACGTGCGCATGGGGATAGACGAACGCCGATGACGCTCGCGCGCTTATCGACGAACACCGACGACGTGCGCGTGCAGATCGACGAACGATGACGACACTCACGCGCTTATCGACGAATGCCAACGATGTGCGTGTGGGGAGTGATGAACGCCGACGACGCTCGCGCCCTTATCGACGAACGCCAATGACGTGCGCACGCAGATCGACGAACGCAGACGAGGCTCACGCGCTTATTGAAAAACGCCAACAACGCGTGCGCGTGGATCAACGAACGCCGATGACGCGCGCACAGATTGATGATCGCCGACGATGTGCACGTGGATCGATGAACACCGAGGACGCTCGCGGGCTTATCGACAAATGCAGACATCACGCACGTGGATCGACGAATGCCGATGACTCACGCGCGTGGATCGACGAATGCGGACAACACACGCGTGGGTTGACGATCGCAGACGACGTATGCGTGGATCGAGATTGCCAACGACGCGCCTGCAGATCGACGAATGCCGACGTCACGTGGGGATCGACGAACACGAGCGACGCGTGTGCAGAATGAAGAAAGCTTACGACGCGCGCGCGGAACGGCGTTCGCCGATGAAGCGCACTCAGATCGACGAACGCCGACAACGTGCACGCCCGGATTGACGAACGCCGACGACGCTCATGCACTTATCAACGAACGCCGATGACGCACGCGCATGGATCAATGAATGCCAAAGATGCACGCGCGGATCAATGCACGCCAACGACGCTCACACGCTTATCGACGAACACTGATGACGCGCACGCAGATAAACAATCACCTACGACGCCCGTGCAGATTGATCATCGCCGACAATGCGCACGCAGATCAAAGAACGCCGACGACGCTCGCGCGCTTATCGACTTACGCCGATGACGTGCGCTCACAGACGAAAGACGATGATGTGCATGCGGATCGACGAACGCCGATGACACCCGCGTGGATCGACGAACGCCGACGACATGCACGTGGATCGATGAATGCTGACGATGCTCACGCGGATCAATGATCGCCGACGATGCATGCACGGATCGACGAACGCCGACGACACTTGCACACTTATCGATGAACGCCAATGTCGCGCATGCTGATCGATGAACGCTGATGACTCACACGCGCGGATCGACGAACGCAGACAATGCGCATGCAGATGGATGAACGCGGGCGAGGCACACGAGGATCAACGATTGTTGATGACACGCATGCAGATCGATGATCGCCGACGACGTGCATGCGGATCGATGAACGCCAACCTCGCGTGTGCGCGGATAGACGAACGCTGACGTCGCGCGCACAGATCGACGAACACCGACGATGTGCGCGTGGATTGATGAACGCCAAAGACACACTCGTGCTTATAGACGAAAGTCGACGACACGCGTGCATGGATCAACAAATGCCGACGACGCGCATGCGGGGATCGACGAACGCCAACGACGCTCGCGCGGATCGATGATCACCGACGACGCGCGCGCGGTTCGATGAACGCCGACGACTCACATGTGGTATCGACGAACGCAGATAATGCACGCGTGTATCGACGAACGCCGACGACACGCACGTGGATTGACGAACGCCAAAGTCGCACGCGCGGATCGATGAACGCCGACGACGCACGAGCAGGGATCGATGAATGCGAACGATGCTCACGTGCTTATTGATGAATGCCGAAGATGCGCGTGCAGGGATTGACGAACGCCGATGACGCACGAGCACTTATCGATGAATGCCGACAACGCCCGCGTGGGGATCGATGAACGCCGACGATGCTCACGAGTGGATCGACAAACGCCGATGACGCGCAAGCGCTTATCGACGAATGCCGATGACGTGCGCGCGGAGATCGATGAACGCCGACGACGCGCACGAGCGGATCGACGAAAGCCGACGTCGTGCGCGCGCGGATCGACGAACGCTGATGATGTGCGAGCACTTATCGACAAACGCCGACGACGCATGTGTGCGTATTGACGAATGCCAACGGCGCGTGCACGCTTATTGACGAACGCTAAAGATGCATGCGCATGGATCGATGATCACCGATGACGCACTCGCGGATCGATGGACGCTGACGACGCACACGCGTGGATCGATGAACGCCGACGATGCGTGCGTGCGGATAGATGAACTCTGACGATGCGCACACAGATCGACGAACGCCGACGACGTGCGCATGGGGATAGACGAACGCCAATGATGCTCGCGTGCTTATCGACGAACACCGACGACGTGCGCGCGCGGATTGACGAACGCCGACAACACTCACGCGCTTATCGACGAATGCTGATGATGTGCACGTGGGCAGAGGCGAATGCCGATGACGCTTGCACTCTTATCGACGAATGCCAACGACGTGTGCACGCAGATCGATGAAGGCCGAAGACGCTCACGCGCTTATCGAAAAATGCCAACAACGTGCGTGCGCGGATCAATGAACACTGACGACGCACGTGCAGATTGATGATCGCCGACGATGCGCACGTGGATTAATGAACACTGAGGACGCTCATGGGCTTATCGACGAATGCAGACGTCGCGCACGTAGATCGACGAACGCCAATGACTCACGCGCGTGGATCGACGAACGCGGACAACACGCGTGCGGATTGATGATCGCAGATGATGTACGTGTGGATCGACGATCGCCAATGATGCGCCTGCGGATCGACGAATGCAGATGTCACGTGGGGATCGACGAACGTGAGCGATGCGCGCGCGGATCGAAGAAAGCTTACGACGCACGGCATTCGCCGATGAAGCGCGCTCAGATCGACGAACGCCGACAACATGCACGCCCGGATTGACGAACGCCGATGACGCTCATGCGCTTATCAACCAACGCCGATGACGTGCGCGCACGGATCAATGAACGCCAATGACGCTCACGCGCTTATTGATGAACACCGATGATGCGCATGCAGATCGACGATTGCCTACGACGCCCGTGCAGATTGATGATCACCGACGATGCGCACACGGATCGAAGAACGCCAATGACGCTCGCGCGCTTATCGATGAATGCCGACGACGCGCACACGGATCGACGAACGCCAAAGACGCGTGCGTGGATCAACTAACGCCGACGACGCTCATGTGCTTATCGACGAAGGCTGATGATGTGCGCGCGCGGATCGACGAATGCCGATGACACTCATGCGCTTATCGACGAAAGCCGACGACGCGCGTGCACGGATCAACGAACGCCAAAGACGCGTGCACGGATCGATGAATGTCAACGATGCGCACGCTGATCGACGATCGCCGACGCGCGCGCTGATCGATGAACGCCTATGAAACGCGTGCACGGATCGACCAACGCCGACGATGCGCGCGGTGCTCGATGATTTCGACGATGTGCACGCAGATCGACGAACGCAGAAGACGCGCGCGCGGACTGACGATCGCCGACGACCCGCGCAGACGACGAATGCCGATGACACACACGCAGATTGATGATCGCAGACGATGCGCGTGCGGATCGACGAACACCAACGACGCTCACACGCTTATCGACGAACGCCGATGACGCGCACATGGATCGACAAACGCCGATGACTCATGCGTGCGGATCGACGAACGCAGATGACACGCGCACGGATCGACGATCGCAGATGACATACTCGCGTATCGACGATCACCAACGACACGCACGCGGTTCGACAAACTCCGTCGTCACGTGTGGATCGACGAACACGGGGGACGCGCGTGCAGATCGATGAAAGCCAAAGATGCGTGTGCATATCGACGAACGCTGATGTCGCTCGCGCGGATCGAAGAATGAAGATGACGCGTGCGGATCGATGAATGCCGACGACGCGCACGCGGATCGATGATCGCCAATGACACGTGCTCAGATCGACGAACGCCGAAAACGTGCGTGCACGGATCAACGAACGCATATGATGCGCTCGTGCGGATCGATGAGGGCTGATGACGCATGCGCGCGGATCTACGAACGCCGATGACGCCCACGTGGATCGATGAATGCCGAAGATGCACGCGCGGATCAATGAATGCTGACGACATGCGCACGTATGGGTGAATGCCAACGATGTGCGTGCGGATTGACGAACGCCGATGACGTGCGCACAGATCAACGAACGCCGACAAGTCGTGCTCAGATCGACGAACACGGACGACGCGTGTTCACAGATCGACGAACGCCAACAACGCGCGCTCAGATTGACGAACGCAGATGACACACGCGCATCAACGAATGCCGACGATGCGTGCTTCAGATCTACGATCAGCGATGACTTGCATGCGGATCGACAAACACCGACGATGCGTGCATTCAGATCGATGAATGCCAATGACGCCCACGCGGATCGACGATCGCCGAAGATGCATGTGCGGAACGACAAACACCGACGTCGTGCACGCACGGATCGATGAATGCCGATGACGCGTGAGTGCTTATCAACGAACGCCGACGATGCGCGTGCTTATCGACGAATGCCAATGGCGCACGCGTGCTTATCGATGAACGCTAATGACGCACGTGCGCGGATCGACGATCGCCGATGTCACGCACGAGGCTTGACGAATGCGGACGACACGCGTGCAGATCTACGATCGCAGACGACATACGTGCGGATCGATGAATGCCGATGATGCGTGCGTGGGGATTGACAAACGCCGACGACGCTCGTGCGCTTATCGATGAACACCGACGATGCACGCGCGGATAGATGATCACCAACGTCATGCACGAGGATCGACGAATGACGATGATGCGCACGAGCAGATCGAAAAACTCTGACGTCTTGCGCGCACGGATCGACGAATGCCGATGACGTGCGAGTGCTTATCGACGAACGCCGACGATGAGCGTGCTTATCGATGAATGCCAACAGCGCATGCGTGCTTATCGACGAACGCTAATGTTGCACGTGCATGGATCGACGATCGCCGATGACTCACGCGCGTGGATCGATGAATGCGGATGATGCGCGCGGATCGACGATCGCAGACGACATACGTGCGGATCGACGAACGTAGACGACGTGCGTGCACGGATCGATGAACGCCAAAGACGTGCAGGCGGATCGATGAATGCCGACGACGCTCACGCGCTTATTGACGAAGGCCGATGACATGCGTGCGCAGATCAACGAATGCCGACGACGCTCTCATGCTTATCGATGAACACCAATGATGCGCACGCACGGATCAATGAACGCCAAAGACGCGCGCGCGGATCGACGAACGTCGACGATGCGCGTGCTGATCGACGATTGCCGACACGCGTGCGGATCGACGAACGCCGATGACGTGCACGCACGGATCGACCAACGCCGACGACGCACACGCAGATTGACTATTGCCGATGACGTGCACGCGGATCGACGAACGCAGAAAACGCGTGCGTGGATCGACGATCGCCAACGACGCGTGCGTGGATCCACGAACGCCAACGACGCTCACGCGCTTATCGACGAACGCCGACGACGCGCACGCAGATCGACGAACGCCGACGACACGCGAGCAGATTTTTGATCACTGACGATGCGCACGCGGATCGATGAACACCGATGACGCTCGCGCGCTTATCGACGAACGCCAACGTCACGCGCGTGGATCGATGAACGCCAATTACTCATGCGCCCGGATCGACAAACGTGGATGACAAGCGCGTGGATCGACGATCGCAGACAACGTACGCGCAGATCGATGATTGCCAATGACACGCCCGTGGATCGATGAACGCCAACGTCGCGTGCGGATCAACGAACGCAGATGACGTGCGCGCGGTTCGACGAAAGCTGACGATGGGCGTGCAGATCAATGAATGCCGATATCGTGCGCGTGGATCGATGAACGCTGACGATGTGCACACGTGTCAACAAACGAAAACAATGCATGCTCAGATCGACGAAGGCGGATGACACGCACACAGATCGACGAAAGCCGATGACCCGCGCTTCGGATCGATGATCAGCAATGACACGCGTGCGGATCGACAAATGCCGAAGACGTGTGCGTTCGGATCGATGAACGCCAATGACACCCACGCGGATCGATAATCGCCGACGACACGTGCAGGGCTCGATGAATGTCGTCGTCCCGCACGCGCGGATCGACAAACGCCGACGACGCTCGTGCGCTTATCGATGAACGCTGATGACGCGCGTGCACTTATCAACGAATGCCAATGATGCGTGAGCTCGGATCGACAAACGCTGATGACGCTCGTGCGCTAATCGACGAATGCTGACTACGCACGCACATGGATCGACGAAAGCCGACGACACATGCACACGAATCGACGAACGTCGACGATGCGGTCGCTGATTGACAATTGCTGATGCGCACATGGATCGACGAATGCCGATGATGCGCACGCACGGATTGACCAACGCCGATGACGTGCGCGCAGATCGACGATTGCCAATGATGTGCCCGCAGATCGATGAACGTGGATGACACACACGCGGATCGATGATAACTGTGACACGCACGCAGATCGACGAACACCAACGATGCTCACGCGCTTATCGACGAATGCCGATGACGTGCACGCAGATCAACGAACGCCGAAGATGCGCACGCAGATTGAAGATTGCCGATGATGCTCACGCGGATCGATGAACACCGACGATGCTCGCGTGCTTATCAAAGAACACCAACATCGCACGTGTGGATCGACGAACGCTGATGACTCACACACACGGATCGACGAACGTGAACGACACACGTGTGGATCGATGATCTCAGATGATGTACGCGCGGATCGATGATCGCCAACGACATGCCCATGGATTGACGAAACCCGACGCCACATGCGGATCAACGAACATGGACAACGCGTGCGCGGATCGACGAAAGCAGACGACACACGCGTGGATTGACGAACGCCGACGTCGCACGCGTGGATTGACAAATGCCGACGACGCGTGCGCGGATCGACGAACGCTGACGACACACACGTGGATCGATGATCACCGATGACGCGTGCTCAGATCGACGAACGCCGACAACGTGCGCGCACAGATCGACGAACACCGATGACGCTCACACGCTTATCAACGAACGCTGATGACGCGCGCACGTGTATCAATGAACACCAAAGATGCGCGTGCGGATCGACGAACGCCAATGACGCTTGCATGTGTATCGACTTACGCCGATGATGCGCACACAGATCGATAATCGCCGATGACGCCCACGCAGATGGACGATCACAGATGACGCGCACGCGGATCGACGAACACCGACGACGCTCGCGTGCTTATTGATGAACGCCAATGATGCGCGCGCGGATCGATGAAAGCCGACGACGCATGCGTGGATCGACAAACGCCGACGTCGCGCGCGTTGATCGACCAACGCCGACGACGCGCACACGAATCGATGAATGCCGAAGACGCCCGTGCGGATCGACGATCGCCGATGACGCACGCTCGGATCGACGAACACCGACGTCGCGTGTGGATCGACGAACGCGGACGACGCATGTGCGGATCAATGAACACCGATGTCATGCAGGTGGATCAACAAACGCCGAGGTTGGGTGCGCGGATCTACGAATGCCGACGACGCGCACGCACAGATCGACGAGGGCCGACGATGCATGCACGCGGATCGAAGAGGGCCAACGATGTGCGTGCACGGATCGACGAACACCGACGATGCCCGCGTGGATCGACGAACGCCCACAATGCGCACGTGCGGATCGACGAGAGCCGACGACGTGCACACGCGAATCGATGAACGCTCACTCCCGCGTGGATCCACAAACGCGGACGATGTGCGTGCAGATGGACGAATGCCGATGACGTGCGCGCGTATGGGTGAATGCCGACGACGTGCGTGTGGATCGACGAACGCCGAAGACGTGCACACGGATCGACGAACGCAGACAAAGCGCGCTCAGATCAACGAACACGGACGACGCGTATGCGTGGATCGACGAACGCCGACAACGCGCGCTCAGATCGACGAACGCGGATGACACACGCACGGATCGACGAACACCAACGACCCAGGCTTTGGATCGTCAATCGGCAACAACGCACGAGCAGATCGACAAATGCCGACGACGCGTGCGTTCGGATCGATGAACGCCGATGACGCCCACGTGGATCGACAATTGCCGACGACGCATGTGGGGATCGACGAACTTCGACGTCCCGTGTTTGCAGATCGATGAACGCCGATTCTCGTGCGCTGATTGACGAATACCGATGACCCGCGCTTCGGATCGACGATCGGCAACGACGCATGTGCGGATCGACAAACGCCAATGATGCGTGCGTTCGGATCGACAAACGCCGATGACGCCCGCGCGGATTGACGATCGCCGACGACGTGTGTGGGGATCGATGAACGTCGATGACTCACGCGCCCGGATCGAGGGACGCAGACATCACGCGTGCGGATCGACGATCGCAGATGACGTACGTGTGGATTGACGATCACCAACTACATGCCCGCCGATCGACAAACGCCGATGTCGCATGCGGATCAATGAACGCGGATGACGCATGTGCGGATCGACAAAAGTCGACGACGTGCGCGGGGATCGACGAACACCGACGACACGTGCGTGCGGATCGACGAACGTGGACGACACGCGAGTGGATCGACGATTGCAGATGACTTACGCACGGATCGATGATCGCAAACGATGTGCCCGTGGATCGACGAACGCCGATGTCGAGCACGCGGATCAATGAACGCCGACGACATGCACGCGCGGAACGATGAACGCCGACGATGCGTGCGCACTTATCGACAAACGACGACGACGCACGCGCGTGAATCGACGAATGCCCACGATGCGTGCTTCGGATCAACGAACGCCAAAGACGCACGCGCGGATCAACGAACCCCGACGATGCTCATGCACTTATCGATGAATGCTGACGATGGGCGTGCGGATCGATGAATGCCAAACATGCGCGCGCGGATCTTCGAACGCCAAAGATGAGCGTGTGCTTATCGATGAACACCGATGACGCGCGTGCAGATTGACGATCGCCAACGAGGCACAGGCGGATCGAAGAATGCCGACGATGCTCACGCGCTTATGACGAACGCCGATGATACGCGCAAGGATCCACGAACACCGATGTCTCACGTGCATGGAACGATGAATGCGGACGACATACGCGCGGATCGACGATCGCAGACGATGTATGCGCAGATCGACGATCACCAACGATGTGCCTGCGGATCGACAAACGCCGACGTCGCATGTGGATCGAAGAACGCGGACGACGCGTGCGCGGATCGACGAACGCGGACGACGCCCACGCAGTTTGATGATGGCTGACGACGCACACGCGGATCAACGAACGCCGATGACGCTCACGTGCTTATCGACGAACGCCAATGTCGCACGCGCGGATCGACGAACGCCGATGACTCACACACCCGGATCGACGAAAGCGGATGACACACGTGTGGATCGACTATCCCAGACGACGTACGCATGGATCGATGATCGCCCATGACACGCCCACGGATCGACGAACGCCGACGTCACGTGCGGATCGACGAACGCGGATGACGTGCGTGTGGATCGACGAAAGCCGAAGATGCGTGCACGGATCGACGTACGCCATTGTTGTGCGTGTGGATCAACGAACGCCGACGACGCGCCCTCGCGGATCAACGAATGCCGACGACGCGCGCTTCGGATCAACGATCGGCGATGACGTGCATGCGGATCGACAAACACCGACGATGCGTGCGTTCGGATCAACGAATGCCGATGACACCCACGCGGATCGACGATCGCCGACGATGCATGTGCGGATCGACGATCACCGATGACACTCGCACACTTATCGACAAATGCGGACTACGCTCGTGCGGATAATCGAACGCCGACGACTCACGTGCATGGATCGACGAATGCAGACGACCCGCACGCGGATCGACAAACGCAGACGAGGCACGCGTGGATCGACCAACGCCGAATACGCATGCACGCTTGTAACGAAAGTCGACGACGCGCGTGTGTGTATCAACTAATGCTGATGACGCTCGCGCGCTTATCGACGAACGCCGACGACGCGCACGAGCGGATCGACAAATGCCGACGTCGTGTGCGTGCGGATCAACGAACGCCGACGACGCGCAAGTGCTTTTCGACGTACGCCAACGACGCATGCGCATGTATCGACGAACGCCATCGGCGCACGTGCGCTTATCGATGTACGTTAATGATGCGCATACGTGGATCGACGATCGCCGACGATGCACACGTGGATCGAGGAACGCCGACTTTGCATGCAGAACGAAGAACGCGGACGACGTGCACGCGGATCGACGAACACGGAAGACGCCCACGCAGATTGACGATGGCCGACGACGCACACGTGGATCGACGAACTCCGATGATGCTCGCACGCTTATCGATGAATGCCAAACTCACGCGTGTGGATCGACGAACACTGATGACTCACACGCTCGGATTGACGAACGTGGAAGACACGCGCGTGGATCGACAAATGCAGACGACGTACGCACGAATTGACGATCGTCAACGATATGCCCGCGGATCGACAAATGCCGACGTCGCGTGCAGATCGACGAACGCAGATGACGTGCGTGCGGATCGATGAAAGCCTAAGACGCACGCGCGGATCGACGTACGCCATTGTTGTGTGCACGGAACGACGAACGCTGATGATGCACACTCGCGGATTGACGAACGCCAACGACGCGTGCGCGGATCGACGAGGGCCGATGTCATGCGTGTGCGGATCGATGAATGCTGAAGACGCGCACGAGCAGAACGATGAACGCCCACGTCGTGCGTGCGCGGATCGACGAATGCCGATGACACGCACGTGTGGATCGACGAACGCCAACGACGCACGCGCGGGGATTGACGAACGCCGATGACGCTCATGAGCAGATCGACGAATGCTGACGTCGTGCGCGCACGGATCGATGAACGCCAATGACGCATGAGCGCTTATTGATGAATGCCGATAATGCACACGCAGATCGACAAATGCCAATGACGCTCACGTGCTTATCGACGAACGCCGATGACGCACGCACAGATCGACGAACACCGATGACTAACATGCACGGATCGACGAATGCGGAGGACACACACGCGGATCGATGATCACAGACGATGTACAAGCGGATCAACGATCACCAATGACGCGCCCACGTATCAACGAATGCTGATGTCGTGTGCGGATCGACGAAAGCAGATGACACGTGCGTGGATCGATGAAAGCCAACAACGCGCACGTGGATCAAAGAACGCCGATGACTCGTGTGCACGGATCGATGAACGCCGACGACGCGTGCACACAGATCAACGAACGCCAAAGACGCGCGCGCAGATCAACTAACGCTGATGATGCTCACGTGCTTATCAACGAAGGCTGATGACATGCGCGCACGGATCAATGAATGCTGATGATGCTCACGCGCTTATTAACGAACCCCGACGACGCATGCGCACGGATCAACGAACGCCAAAGACGTACGCACGGATCAACGGACGTCGATGATGAGCTCACTGATCGACGATTGCCGACGCGTGCGCTGATCGACCAACCCTGATGACACGCGTGCACAGATCGACCAACGCCGACGACGTGCGTGGTGATCGACGATTGCCGACGACGTGCACGCAGATCGACGAACGCGGAAGACGTGCGCGCGGATCGACGATTGCCGACGACCCACGCGGATCGACGAACGCCAATGACGCTCGCACGCTTATTGATGAATGCCGATGACGCGCACGCAGATCAATTAACGCCGATGACACACGCGCAGATTGATGATCGCCGACAATGGGCACGCAGATCGATGAACACCGATGACGCTCACGTGCTTATCGATGAACGCCGATGACGCACGCGTGGATCGACAAACGCTGATGACTCATGCTTGCGGATTGACAAACGCGGATGACACGGGCGTGGATCGACGATCGCAGACGACGTACGCGTGGATCGATGATCGCCAACATCGCGCCCGCGTTTCGATGAATGCCGACGTCACGTGTGGATCAACAAACGCGGGTGACGCGCGCACGGATCAATGAAAGCCGAAGACGCACGAGCAGATCGACGAAAGCTGATGTCGCGTGCGCAGATCGACGAACGACGATGACGCGTGCAGATCGACGAATGCCGACAACGCGCGCACAGATCGATGATTGCCAATGACGCGCGCTCAGATCGACTAACGCCGACAACATGCGTGTGTGATCAATGAACGAAGATGACGCGCACGTGCAAATCGACGAGGGCCGACGACGCGCGCACGTGGGTCAACGAACGCCGACGACGCCTGCGATGATCAACGAATGCTGATGACGCGCGCGCAGATCGACGAATGCTGATGACGTGCGCGCGTATGGGCGAATGCCGACGACACGCGTGCGGATCAACGAATGCCGACAATTCGGGCTCAGATTGACAAACACGGACGAGGCTTGTATGCGGATCGACGAACGCCAACAAGGCGTGCTGAGATCGACGAACGCGGATGACACACGCGCATCAACAAACTCCGACGATGCACGCTTTGGATCGACAATCGGTGATGACGCATGCGTGGATCGACAAAGGCCGACGATGCGTGCGTTCAGAACGACGAACGCCGATGACACCCACGCGGATCGACAATCGCCGACGACGCATTGTTGGATCGA
>PVHT020000790.1:3844-14388 GCA_004024745.2 Catagonus wagneri | reverse complement strand
GAAAATTATAGCACAACGCAAACACGGGCCTTCCTCAAAAACTCACACAACACACACACAACCCATCACAAAACAGCACAGAAAAACACAAAAAGCACACACCAAACACAGTCGATCCGTGCGGGCGTCGTGGGCGTTCGTCAATCTGCGTACACGTCGTCGGCGTTCGTCAATCTGTGCGTGCGCGACATCGGTGTTCATTTATCTGCGCATGCGTCATCGGTGATCATCGATCCGCACGCACGTCGTCGGCTTTCGTTGATCCGTGTGCGCGTCTTCGCCTTCGTCCTTCCGCGTGTGCGTCGTCGGCGATCGTCAATCCACGCGTGCGTCATGGGCATTCGTCGATCCACACGCGCGCAATATCGGCCTTCGTCGATAAGCGTGTGAGTGTCATCGGCATTCTTCGATCCGCACATGCGTCATCAGCTATCGTCGATCCGCGCACGCGCATCATTAGCGTTCATCGATACGCGCGCGTGCGTCGTCGGCATTCGTCGATAAGCGCTCATGCATCGTCGGCGTTCATCTATCCATGTGTGCACGACATCAGCGTTCATCGATCCACGTGCGCGTCATCGGCATTCGTCAAAAAGCACGTGAGTGTCGTCGGTGTTCTTTGATCCGCACGCGCATCATCAGCTATCGTCGATCCACGCGCGAGCATCATTAGCGTTCGTCAATACGCGTGCGCGCGTCATCGGCGTTCGTCGATAAGCACACACGCGTCATCGGCGTTCATCGATCCGTGCGCGCGTGACGTCGGCGTTCGTCGATCCGCTCGTGCGCGTCGTCTGCGTTCGTCGCTACCTGCGCTTGCGTCGTCGGCGTTAGTCGATCCGCACGCGCGACGTCGGCATTCGTCGATCCTCGTGCGCGTTGATGGCATTCGTCGATCCGCGCACACGTCATCCACGTTCATCAATCTGCGTGCGACATCGGCATTCGTCGATCTGCGCGTGTGTCATCGGCGTTCATCTATCCGTGCACGCGTGACGTTGGCGTTCATCGATCCGCGTGCGTGTCATCGGCGATTGTCGATCCACGTGCGCATCGTCAGCAATCGTTGATCCACGCATGCCTCGTTTACATTTGTCGATCCACGTGTGCGTCATCCGCGTTCGTCGATCCGTGCGTGTGAGTCGTCGGCGTTCATCGATAAGTGTGCGAGCATCATCAGCGTTCATCGATCTGCGCGTGCATCATCGGCAATTGGCAATCTGCGTGTGTGTCTTCTGCGTTCATTGATCTGAGTGTGCGTCATTGGTGTTTGTTGATCTGCGCACACACGTCCTCCATGTTCGTCGATCTGAGCGCGCGTCGTTGGCGTTCGTTGATACGCATGTGCGTCGTCGGCGTTCATCAATCCGTGCACACATGTCGTCGGCGTTCGTCGATTAGTGTGCGAGCGTCATCGGCGTTCATCGATCTGATCGCGCATTGTCGGCGTTCGTCGATCCGCGCGCACAACGTCGGCGTTCGTCGATTCGCATGCGCACATCGTCGGCGTTCGTGAATCCGCACGCGCGCTCAATCGGCGTTCGTCGATCTGCACGTGCGCGTCATCGGCGTTTGTCGATCTGCGCGCACGCGTCATCGGCGTTCGTCGATCCGCGCGCGTGCAACCACGGCCTAAGTCGATCCGCTTGTGCGCATCATCGGCGTTCGTCGATCCCAGCGCGCGCGTCATCAGCGTTCGTCGATCCGCGCACACGTGACATCGGCGTTTGTTGATCCGCTAGCGCGCGTCGTCGGCGTTTGTCGATTCGCACACGCGTGTCATCAGCGTTTCGATTCGCACACGTGCATCATCGGCGTTCATCGATAAGCGCGCACGCGTCGTTGTGCGTTCATCGATCCGCGAGTGCATCGTCTGCGTTCATCGATACGCGCACGCGTCGTCCGCATTTGTTGATCTGTGTGCAACATCGGCATTCGTCAATCCACGGACGCGTCGTTGGTGATCATCGATCCACACATACGTCGTCTGTGATCATCGATCCACACGCGTGTCATCTGCATTCATCGATCCATGCACGTGAGTCATCGGTGTTCGTCAATCCACGTGCGCGTCTTCGGCGTTCGTCGATAAGCATGTGAGCTTTGTCGGCGTTTGTTGATCCATGTGTGCATCATCAGGGATCATCAATCTGCAAGCGCATCATCGGCATTCGTCGATCTGTGTGCGCGTCGTCGCCGTTCATCGATAAGCGCGCAAGTGTCGGCGTTCGTCGATCCACGCGTGCATCGTTGGTGATCATCAATCCGCGCGTGTGTCATCCACGTTCATCGATCTGAGTGCGCGTCGTTGGCATTTTTCGATCCGCGCACACGCGTCCTCCGTGTTCGTCAATCTGAGCACACGTCGTCGGCATTCGTCGATCCACATGCGCGTCGTTGGCGTTCATCGATCCGTGAAAACATGACGTCGGCGTTTGTTGACCCGTGTGGGCGTCGTCGGCGTTCATCAATTAGTGTGCAAGCATCGTCGGCGTTCGTCGATCTGAGCGCTCATTGTCGGCGTTCGTCGATCCGCGCGCATGTCGTCAGCGTTCGTCGATCCGCACACGCATCGTCGGCGTTCGTCGATCCGTGCAAACGTGTCATCGGCGTTCGTCAATTAGTGTGCGAGCATCGTCGGCGTTTGTCGATCTGAGCGCGGATTGTCGGCGTTCGTCGATCCGCGCACATGTCGTCGGCGTTCATCGATCCACACATGCATCGTCGGTGTTCGTTGATCCGTGCAAACGTGTCGTCGGCGTTCGTCGATCTCTGCGGGCGTCATCGGCGTTCATCAATTAGTGTGCGAGCGTCATTGGCATTCGTCGATCTGAGCGAGCATTGTCGGCGTTCGCCCATCCCCGCGCACGTCGTTGGCATTCGTCGTTCTGCACGTGCACGATGTCGGCGTAAGTCGATCCGCTCATGCGCATCATCGGCGTTCGTCGATCTGTGCGCACGCGACGTCGGCGTCAGTCGATCCGCTCGTGCGCATCATCGGCGTTCGTCGATCCCCGCACACGTGTCCTCGGTGTTTGTCGATCCGCGCACACGCGTCGTCGGCGTTCGTCGATCCGCGCATGCAAGACGTCGGCGTTCGTTGATCCGCTCGTGCGCATTGTCAGCATTCATTGATCCCCACGCGCGCGTCATCGGCGTTCGTTGATCCGCGCACGCACGTCGTCGGCGATCGTCGATAAGCACGTGCGCATCGTTGGCATTCGTCAATCCACACGTGCGATATCGGCGTTCATCGATCCATTGTGCATCGTTGGCGTTCGTCGATACTCGCGTGCATCGTCAGCGTTCTTCGATCTGTGCGCGACATCGGCATTTGTCGATCCGTGGGCGCATCATTGGCGATCGTCGATCCGCGCGTACATCGTCTGCGATCGTTGATCCACGTGCGTGTCGTCCACGTTCGTCGATCCACGCGCGTGAGTCATCGGTGTTCATCAATCTGCGTGCGCGTCTTCGGCGTTCGTCGATAAGCACACAAGCTTCATTGGCGTTCGTCGATCCGTGTGCGCATCGTCGGGGATCGTCAATCTGCAAGTGCGTCATCGGCGTTCGTCGATCTGCGTGCGCATCGTCAGCGTTCATCGATAAGCGCACGAGCATCATCGGCTTTCATCGATCCGTGGGCGCGTCATCGGCGATCATCGATCCGCGCGTGCATCATCCATGTTTGTCGATCTGTGTGCACGTCATCGGCATTCGTCGATAAGTGTGCGAGCATCGTCGGCGTTCATCGATCCGCACGTGCATCATCGGCGATTGTCGATCCGCGCACGTGTCATCCGCGTTCATCGATATGAGTGCACGTCGTTGGCGTTTGTCGATCCACACACACGCGTCATCCGTGTTCGTCGATCTGAGCACGCGTCATTGGCGTTCGTCGATCCGCGTGGGCGTCGTCGGCATTCGTCGACCCACGCGTGCGCGTCGTTGGCGTTCGTCGATACGCACGCGTGCGTCACCAGCGTTCATTGATCCGCACGCGCACGTCATCAGCGTTGGTCGATCCGCACATGGGCATCGTTGGCATTCGTCGATCCTCTCGGGCGTCATCGGCATTTGTCGATCCACGCGCGAGTCATCCGTGTTCATCGATCCGCACGCGAAGTTGGCGTTCATCAATCTGCGGGCGCGCCATTGGTGATCGTCGCTCCGTGTGCATGAATCTTCAGCGTTCATCGATCCGTGCGCACGTGTCGTCAGCGTTCATCGATCCGCACGCGTATCGTCGGCGTTCGTTGATCTGCACGCACGTGTTGTTGGCATTCGTCGATCCGCGCACGTGTCATCGGCGTTCGAAGATCCATGCGGGCGTCATTGGCGTTCGTCAATCCGCGTACGCATCATCAGCGTTCGTCAATCTGCGCGTGCGCGACATTGACGTTCGTTTATCTGCGCACATGTCATCGCTGATCGTTGATCCGAACCTACGTCATCGGCGTTCGTCGATCCATGTGCGCATCTTCGCCATCGTCGATCCGCGTGTGCGTCATCGGTGATAGTTGATACGCGCATGCCTCATGGGCATTCGTTGATCCACGTGCGCGCGTCATCGGCGTTCATCGATAAGCGCGCGAGTGTCCTCGGTGTTCTTCGATCCACGCACGCATCATCAGCTATCGTCGATCCGCGCGCACGCATCATTAGCATTCATTGATAAGCGCACGCGCATCGTCGGCGTTCATCGATAAGTGCTCGTGCGTCGTCGGCATTCGTCTATCCGCGCGTGCATGACGTCAGCGTTCGTCGATCTGCACACGCGTCGTCGGCATACATCGATAAGCGTGCAAGTGTCGTTGGCATTCTTCGATCCGCACGTGCGTCATCGGCTATCGTCGATGCGCGTGCACGCGTCATTAGCATTTGTCAATACGCGCGCGGGCGTCGTCGGCATTTGTCGATAAGCGCTTGTGCGTCATTGGCGTTCGTCGATCCACACGTGCACGACGTCGGCATTCGTCGATCGCTTGTGCGCGTGTCGGCGTACGTCGATCCCTGCATGCACGTCATCGGCGTTCATCGATAAGCGCACGCGCGTCGTTGGCGTTCATTGATCCGCATGCGCGATGTCGGCATTCATCGATACTCACGTGCGTCGTCGGCGTTTGTCGACCCGTGCGCGCGTCATCCGCGTTCATCAATCTGCTGCGACATCGGTGTTCATCGATACTCGCACGCATCGTCGGCGTTCGTTGATCCGCGCGCGCGTCATCCGCGTTCGTCAATCTGCTGCGACATCGGTGTTCATCGATACTCGCGCGCGTCGTTGGCGTTCGTTGATCCGCGTGCGCATCATCCGCATTCGTCGATCTGCGCGCGACATCGGCATTCGTCGATACTCACGCGGGTCATCGGCATTTGTCGATCCGTGCACGTGTCATCCGCGTTTGTCGATCTGCACGCGACATCGGCTTTCGTCGATCCGCGTGCGCGTCATCCGCGTTCGTCGATCTGCCGCGCGACATCAGCATTTGTCGATTTGCGCGTGCGTCATCTGCGTTTGTCAATCCGCACGCGCGTCATCCGCGTTCATCGATCTGCGCGCGACATCGGCGTTCATCGATACTTGTGCGCGTCGTTGGCGTTTGTTGATCCGCGCGCGCGTCATCTGCGTTCGTCGATCTGCGCGCGACATCGGTGTTCGTCGATCCGTGCGCGCGTCATTGGCGTTCGTCTATCCACGCACACGTGACGTTGGCGTTCATCGAACCGCGTGCGTGTCGTCGGCGATCGTCGATCCACACGCGCGTCGTCAGCAATCGTCGATCCGCGCGTGCCTCGTCTGCATTTCTTGATCCACGCGTGCGTCGTCCACGTTCGTCGATCCACGCGTGTGAGTCATCGGCGTTCGTTGATCCGCACACGCGTCGTTGGCGTTGGTCGATAAGTGTGCTAGCATCATCGGCGTTCATCGATCCACGCGTGCATCATCCGCGATGGTCAATCCGCATGTGTGTCATCTGCGTTCATTGATCTGAGTGCGCGTCGTTGGTGTTTGATGATCCACGCACACGTGTCCTCCGTGTTCATCGATCTGAGTGCACGTCGGCGGCGTTCATTGATCTGCATGTGCGTCGTCGGCATTCGTCCATCCGTGCACACGCATCATCAGCATTCGTCAAACCGTGCGGGCGTCGTCGGCGTTCATCGATTAGTGTGCGAGCATCATTGGCGTTTGTCGATCTAAGCGTGCATTGTCGGCGTTTGTCAATCCGCATGCACGTCGTCAGCATTTGTCGATCCGCGCGCGCGCTTCATCGGCATTCATCGATCCACGCGCGCGTGTCATCGGCGTTCGTCTATCCGCGCGCACGCGTTGTCGGCGTTTGTCGATCCACACGCGCACGACATTGGCGTTCGTCTATCCGCTCGTGCGTGTCTTTGGCGTTCTTCGATCCCCGCGCGTGCGTCATGGGCGTTCGTCGATCCGTGTGCGAGTCATCAGCGTTCGTCGATACGCGCGCGTCATCCGCGTTCGTCCTTCTGCGCGCGACATCAGCGTTCGTCGATCCACACGCGCATCGTCGGCGTTCATCTATCCGCGCACGCACGACGTTGGCGTTCATCGATCCGCATGTGTGTCATCGGCGATCGTCGATCCGCGCGCGCATCGTCAGC
This sequence comes from Catagonus wagneri, assembly GCA_004024745.2. Lineage (NCBI taxonomy): Eukaryota > Metazoa > Chordata > Mammalia > Artiodactyla > Tayassuidae > Catagonus > Catagonus wagneri. The sequence continues at coordinate 7,752 of PVHT020000790.1, read as the reverse complement.
CATCGTCAATCTGCGCGTGCCTCGTCCGCATTCATCGATCCGCGCGTGCGTCATCTGCGTTCGTGGATCCACGCACATGAGTCATCTACATTCGTCGATCCGCACGCGTGTCATCAGTGTTTTCGATAAGTGTGCGAGCGTCGTCGGCGATCGTTAATCCGCACGTGCATCATCGGCCATCGTCAATCCACACGCGTGTCATCCACGTTCATCGATCTGAGTGCGCGTCGTTTGCATTCGTCAATCTGCGCACAAGCGTCCTCCATTTTTGTCGATCTAAGCGCGCGTCGTAGCGTTCGTCGATACGCACGCGCGTCATCGGCATTCATCGATCCACGCTCGTGCGTCATCAGCCCTCGTCGATCCACGCGCGTGCGTCATCGGCGTTCGTCGATCCACGCGCACGCATCGTCGGCGTTCATCGATAAGCGCGTGGGTCGTCGGCGTTCATCGATCCGGCATGCGCGTCGTCGGCGTCCATCGATCCGCGTGCGCGCGTCGTCAGCGTTCGTCGATCCGCACGCGCACGACATCGGCATTCATCGATCCGCTCGTGCGCGTCTTCGGCGTACATCAATCCCCACGCATGCGTTGTTGGCGTTCATCGATAAGCGCACACATGTCGTCGGCGTTCGTCGAACCTCATGTGCGACATCGGGGTTCGTCGATCCACGCGCCAGTCGTCAGTGTTCGTCGATACGCGTGCGTCATCCGCGTTCGTCGATCTGCGCGCGACATTGGCGTTCGAAGATCTGCGCGTGCATTGTCGGCGTTCGTCTATCCGCGCAAGCGCGACATTGGCGTTCATCGATCCGCATGTGCATCGTCGGCGATCGTCGATCCGCGCGTGTGTCGTCAGCAGTCATCGATCCATTCGTGCCTCATCCACGTTCATCGATCCGCGCGTGTGTCGTCCACGTTCGTGTATCCACGCACGTGAGTCATCGTCGTTCGTCGATCCGCGCGCACGTCGTCATCGTTCATCGATAAGTGTGCGAGCATCATTGGCGATCGTTGATCCGCACGCGTGTCATCCGCGTTCGTTGATCTGAGTGCGTGTCATTGGCATTCTTTGATCCGCACCGGCGTCATCAGCGTTCGTCGATCCGCGCACATGCATCCTCCGTTTTTGTCAATCTGAGCACGCATCGTCGGCGTTCGTCGATCCGCGCGCACGCGTTGTCGGCCCTCGTCGATCCGTGCACGCGGGTCATCGGCGTTCGTCGATCTGCACGCGCGCGTCGTCGTCATTCTTCGATATAAGCACATGCCTCGTCGGCGTTCATCGATCCGCGCCCACGCGTCGTCGGCGTTCGTTGATCCACATGCGCATCGTCAGCGTTCGTCGATCCTCACGCTCGCGTTGTCGGCCCTTGTTGATCCATGCACGCGCGTCATCGGACCTCGTCGATCCGCGCGTGCGCGTCATTGGCGTTCGTCGATCCGCGCACGCGCGTTGTCGGCGTTCGTCGATCCACGCTGGCGTTATCGGCATTTGTCGATTAGTGTGTGAGCGTCGCCGGCGTTTGTCGATCTGAGCACGCATTGTCGGCGTTCGTCAATCCGCGCGCGTTGTCGGGGTTCGCACATCCGTGCGCATTTAGTCGGTGTTTGTCGATCCGTGATTGCGTCATCAGTGTTCGTCGATTCACACGTGCGCATCGTCTGCGTTCATCGATACGCGCGTGCGTTGTCGGCGTTCATCGATTTGCACGCACCTCATTTTCGTTCGTCGATCCGCCCGCGATGTCGGCTTTCGTCAATCCACGGGCGCGTCGTTGGCGATCATCGATCCACGCGTACGTCTTCTGCGATAGTCGATCCGCGCGCGTGTCATCCGCGTTCGTCGATCCGCGCGCGTGTCATCTGCATTCGTCGATCCGCGCGCGTGAGTCATCGGCATTCATTGATCCGCGCGCATGAGTCATTGGCGTTCGTCGATTCATGCGTGCGTCTTCAGCGATTGTTGATCCATGTGTGCATCATTGGCGATCATTGATCCGCGCGCGCATTTTGAGCGTTCGTCGATCCACACTCACGCATCTTCAGCGTTCATCGATAAGCACGCGAGCATCATCGGCGTTCGTCGATCCACAGGCGCATCGTCAGCATTCGTCAATCCGCCCGCGTGCATCGTTGGTGTTCGTTGATCCATGAGCGCGCTTCATAGGCATTCATTGATAAGCACACGAGCATCGTCAGCATTCTTCAATCCAGGCGAGCGCGTTGTCGCCGTTCGTTATAAGCGCGCGAGCGTCATCAGCGTTCGTCGATCCACGCATGCGCCTCATCGGCGTTCGTCGATCTGGGCGCGCCCTTCATTGGCATTCATCGATCCACGATGTGTCGTCGGCGATCGTCGATCTGCACGCGCGTCATCGATGTTCGTCGATCCGTGCGCACGCGTCGTTGGCGTTCGTCGATAAACGCGCGCACGAGGTCGGCGTTCATCGATCCGCTCGTGCGCGTCCTCGGCGTTTGTCGATAAGCACGTGCGTCTTTGGCATTTGTCAATCTGCGCGCACGCCTCTTGGGCGTTCATCGCTGCGCCTGCGTGACGTCGGCATTCGTTGATCCATGTGCACGTCGTCGATGTTCGTCGATCCCCGTGCACGTGTCATTTGTGTTTGTCGATAAGTGCACGAGCGTCGTCGGCGTTCATCGTTCCACACGCCCGCGTCGTCGACTTTTGTCTATAAGTGCATGTGCATTTTTGGCATTTGTCGATCCTCGCGTGAGCATCGTCGGCATTCGTCGATCCACGTACTCGTCGTCAGTGATGGTCAATCTGCTCGAGCGTCGTCGGCGTTCGTCAAACTGCATGTGCGTCATCGGCATTTGTCTATCCGCGCGCGCATCGGCGGCGATCATCGATCCGCGTGCCTGTCATCCGCATTCGTTGATCTGAGTGTGCGTCGTTGGGGTTCGTTGATCCGCGCACACGTGTCATCCGTGTTCGTTGATCCGCGCGTGCGTCATCTGCGTTCGTCGATCCGCGCAAGCATCGTCGGCATTCATCAATCCACGTGGGCGTGGTCAGTGATCGTCGATCCGCGTGCGTGTCATCCGCGTTCGTCGACCTGAGTGCGTGTCATTGGCATTCGTCGATTCCCGCACATGCGTCATCCGTGTTCGTCGATCCACACACGCATCGTCGGCATTTGTTGATCCGCGCCCCCTCCTCGGTGTTCGTCGATCCGCTCGTGTGTCATCGGCAATCGTCGATCCGCGCGCACATCGTAGGCAATCATCGATCTGCGTGCGCATCATCAGCGTTCGGTGATCCCTGCGTGCGCGTCATTGGCGTTCGTCGAACAGCACGCGCGCGTCGTCGGCGTTCGTCAATCTGCTCGCGCGCGTCGTCGTTGTTCGTCGATCCACGCAAGCGCGTCGTCGGCGTTCGTCGATCCGCGAGCGCGTGTCAGCGATCATTGAACCGCAAGCGAGTCATCGGCATTTGTAGATACGCGTGCGCATCTTCACCTTCGTCGATCCGCGCTTGTGTCATTGGCGATCGTCGATCCACACGTGCGTCATGGGCATTCGTCGATCCGCGCGCACGCGACTTCGGCGTTCATCAATAAGTGCATGACTGTCATCGGCGTTCTTCGATCCATGCATGCGTCATCAGCGATCGTCGATCCGCACGCGTGTCACCCGCGTTCGTCAACCTGAGTGTGTGTCGTTGGCGTCGTCGATTCCCGCACACGCGTCATCCGTGTTTGTCGATCCGCGCACGCATCGTCGGCGTTTGTTGATCCGCGCACCCGTCCTCGGTGTTCGTCGATCCACGCATGCATCGTCAGCGATCGTCGATCCGCACGAATGTCATCCACGTTCATCGATCTGAGTGCGCGTCGTTGGCGTTCGTCGATCCGCACACACGCGTCGTCCATGTTCGTCGATCC
>PVHT020000669.1:4931-21372 GCA_004024745.2 Catagonus wagneri | reverse complement strand
GCCAGATCCTTAACCCACAGAGCAAGGCCAGGGATTGAACCCGCAACCTCATGGTTCCTAGTCAGATTCGTTAACCACTGAGCCACGACGGGAACTCCAAAAAAATGATATTATTTTTGACAAAAGAGTAGCAGCAATTCTATTCCCCTCTATACAAATATACCACAAACTGTGATGTAAAGCAGCAACCCATGCTTCTTAACTCCATGACTTTAGGCTCTGCTAAATTTCTTTAGGCTGCTGATGCCACCAAATTTCAGGTGTGCCTCCAGAGGAAACAAAGGAGCCACTAGAGAATTTGTCCCACTCAAACCAACATTATCACTTATCAGAAGAGGTGCTTTAACTTAAGTATATAAGGGACTGAACTAATAATGCACATGAACTACAATCATTTTTGTAAACTGTTCCACATGGGACATAAACAATGACTTTGTATCCAATCTGTCAATATATCTTTTTTAATTGAGGTGCTTAGAATATTTCAATATAATGAGAATATTGATATATTTAAATCTATTATCTTGCTAGTTGATTTTTATTTGGTCAGTCTATTCTTTTTTCCCCTTTCTCCCATTTTTCTTCTTGCTTTTGCATTAATGGAATATTACTGTTATTCCATTTTATCTACATTTGGGTTATTATTTGAAATTTATATTTATATCTCTACTTCATTGCACTAAGGTTTAAAATATATTTTAATTATTAAAGTCTAGCTACAAGTGGTATACCATTTCACATAGCGTAAAATACCAAGTATTTACTTATAAATCTTAGTTTTTCGGTTATTGTTTTTCACAAAGTTTGGTTTTACTAGTTGTAATACAAAAAACTTCAGGAAAGGAGACTATCACCTGAAGTCTTTTGTTATGCTTAAAATTTTTATCAACGGCAAGGGCTTAAAATTCTAACATTCAGTTTTTCAAAAGCTACTTACAGGTTATTTGTCAAGGCAGCAACAGTTTCCATGGGGACAGAATCAAGTACCCTCAGCAAGAGGTTTCAGAATTCTGTTAAATTTCAATGACTGAAACTTAGCACCCTTCTAATAACATAATCTAATTACTAAGTGCTAAATTCAGCAACAATACCTCAAACATTCTCCTAGAGTGAATGTCATGGTTCTCTAAATGGTGGCTAACTGAAAATAATTTTAGGCTAGTTTTTTTGAAATGGTTTCAGTAAAAACTGTGCATCTTTAACCCTGTACAAAACTACAATGTTATAAAGTTCACAACCCAGCTATGTGTTTAAATAAAACACTTTTAAAATAGTATCACTTTCTAGTAATGAAATGAAGCAACTGAATTCTCTGTGGATATTCAGAGTACAAGGTCTGCTATTTGTCATCACAATATTGGCTTTCAGGTTTTGGAGCCAAATCCTCTTATTTATCAAAATGTATACAAACGATCTCCTAATGTGATTAAATTATCATAGAAGTATTAAGTCTCTATCAGATCTACTTCCTCCTGATACCATATTAGTATCTAAGATTATTTCCCCTAAGAAATATAAGATTATTTCCCCTAAGAAATATTTCATTTACCAACATGGAGTAATATTACTTTTTATTATTTTCTCTCTGTTTAAAAAAAATAGTTTGGAAAAATTCTACATTTTTTATACAGGAGACTTTATCCAGATGGACAAAGTAAAAGAAAAAATGCATCAATTAGCCAAGTTTCAGTCAAAGTAGCATATGTTAAGGAATTTGGCTGAATTATCTAGTTATTTGATAAAATTTTCTCTTTTATTTTGGTTGAAAATATTTTTGAGGGAGTAGATAAACATAACCCTTAATACACTGCTTTAGAAAGAGCCAATAAGTATAGATTAATCTCCCCTTCCCATTCTGAGAGTGGATACATCATATTTATTCCCATCTTTTGTTTATGGCTCAATTAGAGTACATCTAAATCTTGGTCTCAGTTCTGATCAACAAGTATTAGAAAAAAATAAGTAAGTTCATATATAGTCAGTGAGTGAGAAGACTTTAGAAAATCCTAGAAAAGAACCTAGGGAAAACATTCTCTGACATCAACATAACAAACGTTTCCTTAGGTCAGACTCGCAGGCCAATAGAAATAAAAGCAAAAATAAATGAATGGGACCTAATCAAACTTACATGCTTTGGCACAACAAAGGAAATGATAATAAAAAAAAAAAGGACAAAGTTCCCAACGTGGTTCAGTGGCAACAAAGCCCACTAGGATTCAAGAGGACTTGGGTACCATCCCTGGCCTCATTCAGTGGCTTAAGGATCTGGCATTGCCATGAGCTGTGGTGTAGGTCACAGATGTGGCTTGGATGCCACATTGCTGTCACTGTGGTGTAGGCTGGTAGCTGCAGATCCAGTTCAATCCCTAGCCAAGGAACTTTCATATGACATGGGTGTGGCCCTAAAAATACAAAACAAACAAACAAAAAAACCCGACAACCTACAGAATGGGAGAAATAATTACAAATAACTCAAATAACTCAACAGCAAAAATACAGACAACCCAATTGAAAAATAGGCAGAAGACCTGAGTATACACTTCTCCAAAGAAGACATACAGATGATAAACAGGAACATGAAAAAATGCTCAACATCACTAATTATTAGAGAAATGCAAATCAAAACTACAATGAGGTACCACCTCACACAAGTCAGAATGGCTATCACTAATAACTGCAAATAACAAATGCTAGAGAGGGTGTGGAGAATAGGGAACCCTCCTACACTGTTGGTGGGAATGTAAATTGGTACAAGCAATATGGAAAATACTATTGAGGTACCTCAGAAAACTAAATATAGAACTACTATATGACCCAGCAATCCCACTCCTGGGCATATACAGACAAAACTTTCATTTAAAAAGATACATGAACCTCTATTTTCACTGCAGCACTTTTCAAAATAGCCAAGACATGAAAGCAACCTAAGTGTCCATTGACTGATGAATGGATTAAGAAGATGTGGTACATGTACACAATGGAATGCTACTCAGCCATAAAAAGAACAAAATAATGTCACTTGCAGCAACATGGATGGAACTAGAGATTTTCATACTAAATGAAGTAAGTCAGAAAGACAAATACTATACAATATCACATATCTGGAATCTAATATATAGCATAAATGAACCTATCTACAGAAAAGAAACAAACTCTGGAGAACCCCGTTGTAGCTCAGCAAAAACAAATCTGACTAGTATCCATGAGGACACAGGTTTCATCTTTGGCCCTGATCAGAGGGTTAAGGATCAGGCGTTGCTGTGAGCTGTGGTATAGGTCATAGACACGCCCAGATCAGGCATTGCTGTGGCTCTGGTGTAGGCCAGCGACAACAGCTCCAATTGGACCCCTAGCCTAGGAACTTCCATATGCCTCCAATGAAGCCCTAAAAGGACAGACAGAGAGACAGAGAGACAGAAAGGGAAGAAAGGGAGGGAGGAAGGAAGGAAGAAAGGAAGTAAGGAAAGAGGGAGGGAGGGAAGGAGGGAAGGAGGAAAGGAAGGAAGGAAAGAAAAGAAAGAAAGGAAACAAGAAAGAAAAAGAAAAGAAACAAACTCATGAAAATGGAGAACAGACATGTGGTTGCCAAGGGAAAGCAGGAGGGAGCAGGATGGACTGGAAGTTTGGGGTTAGTAGATGCAAACTACTGTATTTGGAGTAGATAATCAATGAGATCCTACTGCATACCATAGGTAACTATATCCAATCACTTGTGACGAAACATGATGGAAAATAATATGAGAAAAATAATGTGTGTGTGTGTGTGTGTGTGTGTGTGTGTGTGTGTGTGTATAACTGGCCCACTTTACTGTACAGAGGAAATTGACAGAACATTGTAAATCAACTATAATAAAAAAGTTAAAAATAGAAATATAAATATTAATTGGAAAATGTGTTAAAAATACACATATATTAATAAGCCAACATTAGAAAAAACTGTATCAAATTAAATGTCATTTATGTGGTAAAGTCGCCTCTAACTTCTCCACAAGCATTGGATTATTTAAGAAATGTCTTCATTACATCTCTTAGATGATATTTACTATATTACAAGATAGCTAAACAGCTACTTTACAAGGCTTTTCAATACACTATTTATTTATCCAGTTATATACAAGTTATGTAAAAAAAATTACATTTTCAAAAATTTTAAAGGCACAGAAATTAAGAAATTTAAAGTACTTCCTTTAACAAAAAAAAATCATTTACCGTAAGATCAAGAATCCTAAAATACATAAGAACACAGTGAAATGAAATACTTGTTCAGTGACAAATTCAAAATATTGCTGAGAGAGATTAAAGGCCTAAATATGGACAAAGAATGTCACCTGCCATTTCAGTAAACAGCAAATGTTGCCTGCAATCAAGCCATCAGCCACTGTGGCCACCCTAGACAGTGCATCCTGAGGGGAAATCAGGATAGAATAAAAAATGGGATACTGGCCCTAGATAGATAAGTTGCTTATGTAATTAATAATTTTATTGAGTCCATACTTTTGATCCTCTGGTACATAAAAAAAAGTATTAAAATTGTTAACTTGACATTTCTGGGTTTTATGATTATTACATTTTTTATATTTGGCTACATTTTTTTTTTCAGCTAAAACTTCTACATATGTCGGCCCCTCCCTAACCTTTGGAATGGTTCCTCAGAACTATCTGAGAGCCTGTCTCCTAGGCTATAATCTTCAGTAAGGTCCCTGAATAAAAAGTAACTCAAAATATTCAGGTTGTGTTTTTCTTTAGTCAACAGCTGTAGCAGGGTCATGAATTTGAAGACTCAATATTTTTAAGATAACAATTTGTCTTAAAGTAATCTACAGATGTAAGACAACCCCATCAAAATTCCAGTGAATTATTTTGGGAAAAATTAAAAGCTGACTCTAAAATGAATCTTTTAAAAACCCTTTTTTTTTTAAACTTCCACATGCTGCACTGGCATGTAGAAATTCTGGGGCTAGGAACCAAACAAACACCATAGCTGAGCCTGGAGCCACAAAAATAACAATTCTGGGTCCTTAACCCACTGAGTCACCAGGGAACCCATAAAATGAAATTTAAAATACAAAATAACAGAAAAATATTCTTGAAAAGAAAGATCAAAACTAGAGGTCTTTCACTACTGGTTTTATAAGACTAGCTAAGGTACTGAAGTAGACCAAAAAATGGTCTCACCAAAGTATGTGCATATTCCAATACCTGAAACCTATAAATTGTACATGCAGAAAACGGATATTTGCATCTCCTCATCTTGAGATGATGAGATCATTCTGTATGACTTGCGTTGGCTCTAAATGACACCGCTCTATCCTAATAAAAGAGAAACCGACGGGGATTATATCAGCAGGAAGATACTCACACCTGTGCAGAAGGTAACCTGCCTTGACCTTTTTTCTCACACAATTTATTAATCTATGCCCACAGCTGTGCTTACCTAACAGAATCCAAGGCAGAAGCCCACAGTGGTACAACTGCAGTACTAGCATAATCAGAATGCCCGAGATGGCAACAGTCAACTGCCCTGAACCAGTTCCAGCCTGATCATGAAGGCAGCAACTGTGCACATGAGACTGGAAGTGTCTGAAAGTTGTCTTTGCTTCATTACCAGTCTGGGCTCTCCTCCTAAATGGTAGGCTTGTACTTTTCTAGGCACAATCAGTTTTCTATGAGAGGAACCCCAAAAGGACTGTGCATATTCTGGTTGTTTCTAGAACTCTTCATCTCCTTAACCAGATTCTGGTGGTGCATACACCTCTTACTCCTTAAAAGTTTTCTGTCTTTCCTCCTTCAGGAGGAAGTCTTCTTTAGAGAGCAGCTCTCTCTTCCCCATTCCTTGATGGATGAATTAAGTTTCCGCTCTACTTTGCTAAACCTGGTCTCCTTCAATTGGCACAGGCAGCACCAGGCAAGGAGAGGACCCAGTCAGGGTCCACCTGATCTGATAGGGTGGGTAACAATTAGACACACCCAGAAGAGAAGGCCATGTGATCACGAAGGCAGAGATTGGAGTGATGAGGTCACCAGTAAAGGAATGCTGGCAATTACCCAGAAGATGGACAAAACAAGGAATGGATTCTCCCCAAAAGACTCCAGAAGGAGCACAGCTATGCTGACACCTAGAGTGCAGTCCAGTAAAACTGGTTTCAGAGTTCTGGCGTCCAGAACTGTGAGAATACATTTCTGTTGTATTCTCACCAAAATTAAACCACCAAATCCGTGGTAATTTACTACTGAAGCCACAGATGACTAACACAAATATGATATTTAGGAGAGTATGAAATTGTAATAAATTTAGACAAATAGAATAGAATAAAGAATCCAAAAATATTCACACTTAGTGGTCAAGTTATTTTCAACAAAGTCCAAAGCAAATTAAATGGAAAAAGAAATGTTTTAAAAATAAATATTACAGAAACAACAGGCTTTCCATATGGAAATGTATGAACTTGAACTCATATCTCACAGCATACACAAATGTTAATTTATGAGTCACAGACCTAAATGTGAAAGCTAAATTTAAAAAAAAAGTCTAAAAGAAGAGGACTCCTAGCGTATGTGACGACCCAAAAGTACCTCAAAAACATTGTTCTGAGTGAAACAGACTGATAGGAAAGAGTAATTTACGTTGAAAAGAAACAGAGTAGTGTTGCCTCTGAGGGAATGAATGGAATGCTGGTATTGACAGTTTTATTCCTTTCTTATATTTATGCTTTTAATATTTTCATACCCTAATTCAACATTGAATAGGTAATAGAAGAGAGTAATTTTCCCTATTTTATGATCAATATGTAACACTGTAATAAGATGTTCACCATAAAGTTTTTGTAAATATTTACTATCAGATTGTTTCATTTTGTAGTAGTTTACTTGTCATTAATTGATGTGGGATTTTGTAAAATAATAATTTTTTCTTTTTTTATTGTCCCTAGACTACTATGTTGTAAATTGTTATTTTTCTAATGCCTATTAACTATATTTTTGAAACAAAAACCACTTGTTTATGATATTTTGCCCAGATAGTATATTGTTAAATTCTCAAATCTTGCAACTGTACTCATAAGGAATACTAGTTTATCATTTTTCTTCCTCATAATGTTATCTGGTTTTGGTATAAGGATAATACTGTTCTCACAAAATGAACTGGAAAATGTAGGAATTTTTTATCTGGTATTCTTTGGAGATTTAGCATTATTTCCTCCTTAAATAGTTGATAGAATTAATTACTGAGGCCTTTAAAAATAAATATGAAATTTTCTTTCTTATGAAAAGAAAATTTTAACTATAAATTAAAGTTATTTAATAGATACAGAATTATTCAGGCTATCTCCTTCTTTAGTGAATTTAGTTTATATCTTAAAAGGAATTTTCCCATTTCATCTGTTTTATTGATGTAATATCCTTCATAATATATTTATTACTTGTTAAGGTCTGTAGGATTTGTAATTTATTATATTACTGATCGGTGCTTTACTCAAGGGATTTTTTTCTTCGAGGTTTCAAGGGAGATGTTTTAGTTTTGTTACTATGCATTATATTTCACAGTTTTCTGGTGGGGGTGGCATGTATCTTTTTTTCTTCATTCTATTTACCTTGGATTTGCTTTGTTCCTCTTTTTCTAATTTCCTGAGATGGACTCTTTAGGTAATTTATTTTATATCTTTCTTTTTTTATAAGTTAACAATATATCATTGCCCAAGGATCTGTTTATTCTGTTTTGAAACAAAATACTGATATGGACAAAGATATCATAAATTCCACTTATAATACTATAAATCATCCCTGATAAATCAATGATTAGCATTAATTCAACCAATAATTAAGACATCACAGCAAATGAAAACTTGCAGTGTCCTGTACTTTTATACTCTGAAGGAAACTTAGTAATGATTTCACCAAATTTAACAATAACAATACTGAATGATGTTTCAGTATTGGATTGTGAACCTGAATGAATTTTTTTCTAAAAAAATTTTGTCTTTAACAATAATAATATAAAAGTAAGTTTTAATCCAGCAAGTTAGAAGAAAGTGCAGACTTTCTTTTTATAATTTCTTTAAAATTATATTGTGAACTCACTGTCCTAGTAAGAAGTGGTCATAAAATATACCACTGATATTTTAGAAAAATGCTATTCTGTAGCTGTGTCTCAATTAATAAATTTGATTCTTTCTTTTGGATTGCTAAATTTGTGGTATTTGTAACAATTATAAATGCAGGAAAATAAACTTATAAAAAGTCGGAAAAAAATCACAGGTTGATAGTACTTTAAGAACTTTTAAATTACTTAACAAACTGATAGTAATTTTATTAGCATAACATGACATTTCCTAAACTGGCATGACAGGGAAAAACAAAATGTGAATAATTAAAACTTCATTGAAAAAAAATTTTGTGTATATAGGACCATCTTTCTCTTAGTAAACCTATCTGATACACATTGTCCCAAACACCTGTCACTAATACTTTCTAATGCTAATTACTGATAGTTAATTTTTAATTATTTCCTAGACTATAAATGATTTTAAGTCTTAGAAACTGGAGAAGGGCTATCATTAACCCCATTTGACAGATTATGAAATTTAAAGTTTGGCAAATAAAATTACTTTTTAAAGTATCAGAATAAACCGTTGAGTGTATGTTTGATTTTAATTACCATGCTCTTAATCACTCTGGTGTGCTGCCTTCCAGCTACATTTAGGTTTTCTTTAGAAAACAGAACTTATTTTTTAGGAAACTAGTAAATATAGTAGAGCTCAAATGCTTCAAATGATACCTACCTTCTAAGGAGTCTCTAGTCATGTAAGTCACTCTGTTGTTTTTTTTTATTTAGGGGAAATAGAAATCAGCAATTCACAGGGAATATAAATCATTCAAATGTAATACAGGAAAAAAGGGAGTAATCCTATTGGAAATCCATGATACATTATAGACAATAAGAACTCTCTCTTTCATTAAATAATTTATAAAATGTGATATGTAATTAAAATATTCTGAATTTTATCAAACTCAATATGAGGATTTAAGCTTGATCTTTCCCACATCTTTTTCCTTGTGGTATTTTTAAATTTTATGAAATCCTCTTTTATGTAATTGTGCTTTCTACTATGATAACTTTCATACACACTGCAGTTTCTGTTTGCATAGTTAAAAAAAATGGACTACAAATAATAAGCATGTCACTGAAATTATGAATAGAGGCATATAGATGAATATTTTGAAGATGAGACTTTTACTCTACTGGATTAGAATTTTCCAGAATATGTGTAGCAAGGGATCATTGTCTCCATTTATTTCATTGCTGAATATGCTCTGTTGAGAGGCAGAATGTGAAGAAAAAATGACATTTTGAAAGGGCTACTGTTTTTCTTTTAAAGTGTATTACCATTTTGCATACACAAAACAAATTTAAATTTTTTTAAAAGTGCTTTGTTCTACTTTCATTTTGTAAACCCTACCATAATTAGGGTTTTAACCGGTAAATTTGGCTAAAATCAGTTACGGGCTTTTAATATGTGATACACACACACACACACACACACACACACACACACATACACAAAATATACGTGTGTAGGTGTGTTACTTGCATACTTATCTTTCTCCATCAGATTACATATATTCTTTAAAAAGCATTAGATTTTTCTTGGAGTTCCCATCATGGCGCAGCGGAAACAAACTCAAATAGGAATCATGAGGCTGAGGATGCGATCCCTGGCCTCACTCAGTAGGTTAAGGATGAGCTGTGGTGTAGGTTGCAGATCCCACATTGCTGTGACTGTGGCATAGGCCTGCAGCTGTAGCTCCAATTAGACCCCTAGCCTGGGAACCTGCACATGCCGCAGGTGCAGCCCTCAAAAGAAAAAAAAAGGTATTAGATTTTTCCCAGTTTATCAGTTGAACAGTTATAAAACTATGCATACATTTATATTAATTAGGTAAGCTGCAGAAAAGGAAAATCTTTGATACCTTATCTCTATTTCTTAGTTTTTCCAATATGTATTCATTTTTAATGAACAGATTTAATTTATTGAAAAAAAATAAAGTATTCAAATTTATTAAGGAATATGTATTTCTTTTTGGCTGCACCTACAGCAGATGGAAGTTCCTGGCCTGGGACAGAATCCAAGCTGCAGCTGCAACCTATGTCACAGCTGCAGTAATGTTGGATCCTTAACCCACTGTGCTGGGCTGGGGATCAAACCCATGCCACCACAGAGTCAATGCTAGATCTTTAACTTGCTGTGCCACAGTGAGAACTCCCTTAAACTGTAAATTAATATTAAAGGTGTTAAAGGTACTTTAAATTAATATTAAAGGTATTTAAATTAATATTAAATGTATTTAAATTAATATTTGATATTAAAGGTATTAAAAGTATTTAATTTTAAAATTAACAGGTTTCTTCATTTATTTTAAACAATATTAAAGACTACATTCAAAAAATTGAAAGTTAATTAAAAATGGGGAGTCATTAACTTTGTGATTATTATGATATAACGTGTATTTCATTCATTAGGATGAGAATTGAGCCACATAAGGAAGCAGAACCATTTTTCTCTTCTTTGGCTTAACTGCCCATCCTTGTTACCTGATTGGTTTGCTTGCCAAAATTAAATGACAAGGATGGCACTGGAAACATCATGCAAGTACCATTTGGGATTCTTTGCAAGCTAAATTGGTGGTCATATAATATTAAGTGTGCAATTCCCCAAAAGGAAATATGCTATAATTTATTCAGAAATCTGAATCACAGGAACATTGCACCAAGCATATTTGTATGGAAAATTCTCCATATAAGCCTTTTATTTGCTTCTAAAAGCAGCATTTTTTGATGATGGTCTAAAAGCTGTTACGACCAAAATGCTATATTTGGTGTCACTGCATATACACATTTGTTTTGTATTGTCTTGACAACCTTAATGATGTTTATACAAACCAAGAAAATTCCATTTTTTTAATTCTATGAAAGACACATTTTTCTGTTAGGCATTTTTCCTGAAATATAGCTTTGATACATCAGTGGCAATAGCCATAATGTCTGATTAACAATCTCTCCATATATAATTGTCATCTCGTTTAAAATTCCAATTTTTTCAAGTGCTTTTGTATAAAATTGAGTGGTATGCTTTACTATTTTCTAGAATATTCTGTTTAGAGATAATATTTTAAACCATAATTGTAATATCAAGTAAATCAAGATAATCATTTTCCTCTAATGTCACATAATTCTTTTCTTCTTCTTCCTCTAGATATTTCCCATCCAGCTTTTCTCTTTTAAGGAACTCTGGAGTGACTAAGCAAAATTACAGCAGGAAGTCAATTCCTTTTCTAAATTTTTTCCATTAATCATACATTGATTTGCCAGAGATGTTACTTCTCCCTTCACTGAATCTATGTAGCTGAACTATTTTTTTTTCTGAACTTCAGTGCTTTTTTCATAAACTCAAATGAAATATCACTTTCCAGATTTGAACATTAATAAGAATAATAAGTATAAAATAATAGTAAATATTAACAGGGAAAGGTGCCCTTAGGTAGAACATCTGTCACTCAGTTTATCACACCTCCATCCCCATACCCATGTCCAAGAGAAAGAATGTTGAAATGAAAATACGAATAAAAATTAAAGGAACTTTCAATGAACTTTTAGTTATATCAGCAGATTTTTCAGTACTTATACAATAGTGACTTCAATTGTGATGCAGAATGCTATCCTTAGTTTTATTTCACTATTAGTAATTTAAAAGAATTTTCTTCGAACAGGTGCTCTCGGATAGACATCCCCTTTGGGCTACAAAAAGAAATTTAATAATGGCAAATCCAAAGATGAATGAAATGACATTATGTTAGAAAAAATATTCTCGATACTGAAAGATAAACTATTTCAGAAAATTTTGAGGTAGCTGAGATCTATAAGAGACAGTTGGTGAACTTGGTGAGAAATGGATTTTTTTTAATTTTATAATTATTTTGATTAATTTCCCCATACTTGAGAAAACATAAGTTGCAGAGTGAATAGCAACTTTTATTGATAGAAATGAAACATCTACCATACAGATATTAGAAGAGTTAAAATTTTAAGTTATCAACGTTGAACTAAAGTATGCAAGCAGTAAAACTGGAGAATCAAAAATGAAAATGATTCAAAATACTGTTAGTCCTTAAGTTTCATCCATGATTTATTTTGATTAAAATGCATAGAATATGTCTAAACATCCTGTGTTCTTCATTCATACTAAATTATCTGCCCTGCTATAGTTTATGTAAGTTGTTTTGAAAACTTCCTAGTCATTTGATCAATCAACTACTTAGCAATTCTTTATGACTTCTCAGCGAAAAGGTAACATTCCTTTATTGCTCATATGAATTTTATATTTAGACTAATAGGACTTTTATGGAAGTAAACGAGGGCAATTTTTATATCTAGAATGTGAAATCTAGAAAAAAAACTTTAAGAATTACTTTTTGTTTATTTTTGGTTTTAAATAAGCTAACATAAGATGCTCATGTGCAACATGAATTACTTCAAATTGGAATACATATTTTTTACAAGTTTATCTCCAAATACTTTTACAAATGAATTTGGAAATTTCAATTTGTTTCAAGAGCATGGGATCAGTAAAAACATTCTTTAAACTGGATACCATTTTTATTTATGCAGTTTCTCACATGTAGAATCTGCGGAGGAGGGTAATAAATAGCTGAGAACCTAAATCAGTAAACGGCAAATTTTTGAATCGAACTAATTTTCTGGTTCCAGTATCTATCATGTTTCTCAGATGGTTCTATTTGTTAATCTGATTTTGCTATAACCTATTCATCTTATATAGGGGGGATCATTTGAAATTGCACTTCCTGAACATAAGTGGAAATTTTGTGTCTGATGATCTTGAAAGTCCTATCAAATACTGTAAAAGTACTAAAATGGCACTGATTTCTTTATGTTTCTCTTTGTTTACAGATATACACAAAAACATGGTAAAACTGAGTGTTTTCCAAGTCGGTGATGACAGTATGTTATATTCATTTATGAGGCAAAAAGTCCTAACAAGCTCAATGAAGGAAAAACATTTTCAGGGCTCATGAGCACCACTGTATAACCAGAGTTGAAAAAAAGTAATCAGTCAAAAAAAAGTAATTAATTTACTTTGATGAAAAATATCTTTATCAAAGAAGATTTGCTTATCAGACTATGTATACTTAGAATTATATTTTAATATCTATGTCTTAAATACTTAAATAGGAGTAATATCTATAGACTGGTCATTTTCAAAATGCTCTCCCATATTTTACCTGATACCATTCTACTATAAGTCTCTTAGTTAAAATGAACTCAATTTTGCACGTGTTAAATTCAATATGATGAAAAATAATATATATAAAATATGCACTGTTGTTTAGTACAAAATCTTTAGGTAAAAAGTGTGTCTTACAGCTACTGGCAAACTCATCGCAATACGATATTTCCTGTTGAGTAACGTCTCAGTATTAGGGGCTTATGACTAACAATGTACTTTCACAATTCAAATCAGATATTATATATTTAGCTTTGTGCTCAAAGCTGAAAATCTCCTAAATGGAATTAAATGGGACATTTACTAATTAATATGTAATGCTTTTACATATTTATTACTACCTTTAAGTCTTAACATTTATGAATGTTTTAATAATACACTTAAGGGTATAAAATTCTTATGCTTGTTCATATAGGTTGCAATGACTGTGTAGTAAAACAGTTACAGTCTTGCATGCCAATAAACAAAATGTAAGACAATAAAGCCTTGATTCAACAAATTGAACCCTAAATTGGTTCATATAAGTTTAAGAGATGGTTAAAAAAAATCAGTGAGTACCTGCATTTTAAGATAAAGATGGCTCTATTATATTAAGATTTTAACAATTTAGCGCAATGGACAATTATCTTGGAAAAGAAGCTACTTATTCATGATTTTTAGTGGAAGGATCATGCACTATTACTTCTCACTTTATACAGTTATGCTTCTCTACTTTTATTTATACCATTTCCGTAAACCATACAGCTACAGCTTTGTCTCTCTCATTCTATCAGCCAAAATCTTATCAAATGGAATGAGTAAGTAGCTGGGTAAAGATGCCTGGGGTTTTTCATTTAAGGTCACTGGGAGAGCTGAGCATTGTTAGATTGCCATGTTGTGCTATGCAGAGATTTATTTATAATCTAGAGCATACACATCCACAAACAGCTTAAATCCCTGCTGTGCTCGCAATAAACACTTAACATATCCTGCTCCATTTACAACAGGACTATAGATGCCGGATCACCAGTGCTGCATAGTTTTGGGAATATAAAGATATTGACTCCATCGTGAGTGAACAACATAATTAAGGATGTTTGCAAAGCAGTGGATACCTCACCACTCTTAATGAAGTAATGATACACTGTGCATTCAAATGCTGGTGCTATCACTGACTATTTTAGCTTGGGCATGGCAATATGCTGAGTGCCATTTCTCTGACTTGTGAAAGAGTGATTGCAACAAATGTTTTCTCTATGACCCATTCATATTTAAAATTCAATAACTTCCTGTATCTTTAGTATATGTGCTGTCGAAGCGAGCACAATAACTTCCTGTATCTTTAAAATTAATACTGTCAGATTTCCCATTGTGCTCAGTAGTAACAAACCCAAAAAGTATCCATGAGGATGCAGGTTCAATCCCTGACCTCACTCAGTGGGTTAAGGATCTGGTGGTGCTGGGAGCTGTGATGCAGGCTGGCAGCTAGAGCTCCAATTCGACCCCTAGCCTAGGAACTTACATACTGCTATGTGTGTGGCACTAAAAAAGACAAAAAAAAATTAATACTGTTAAGTGAGTTATTTGTTTCTAATTATCTTTTGTTTCAATGTTCAATGTACTTTAATAAATGTTGTAGAACATCATATGATTACAGTAAATATAATTTATTTTGTCTTCTTTCATTAGGTTTAAGATCAGAAACTATAACTGAACATTTTAGAGTCAAATGATAATTTTTTAAATATCTTTTTCAGCTGTTATTAGAGGCAGTAAGGCTGAAAATACCATCATGCGGTCATTCATTATGATTTATGCATCAAAATTTGTAGTATTTTCTTATATATACATTAGGAAAAAATAATAAGTAGATTACTAGGGTTATTATTTTTTAAATGCTAGAAAATATCTCATATCATAGAGATTTCCAGTATAAATGCTTGTATTTTCACTTAGATGGCCTAGACAAAGAAAGTACCAAACTCTCACTATTGTTATAACAAATGTAGGCAATATTCTTTTGAGCAATAATGTTGTAGGTATGCACAGGTTTTGAATAAATGAATGGACAGTAAATAACAGACATTAGAAAATGGGTAACACTATATTTAGCATTTACTTGTATAATGTATTGATTTGTTATTTTTGTCATTTCTCAAGATAATTAAAATTTGATCTAAATTTCTTTTCTGGATGATCAGTTAATGAATCGGGTGTTATTAATGAGCATAGGAGTTCAAAACCATATCCTTTTCACTGTTCTGCAAAGTTCCAAATCAATTCACCAAAGCAAGGATTAGTAAATATCAATTACTTCTTTATCTCTTCTATTAACATTTTGAGTGACCTATAATCTGGTTCAATTGTACAAGTGGTATAAAAGGCTTGAATATGAAAAATATAAATACTCTCAATTAAACAAATAATAATGTCAGAACATGACGTTTTCAATTTTTTTTCTAAGTTATCACCTATTCATTCATCTTTTAGAGAACATTTGTATAGCATTTTCTCTCTCACAATTTTGAATTGCACGCAGATATAGAATGCTAATTGGACAGAAGTTCATTTAGATGTGATTTTCCCTTTAAAACTCTTCTAAAATCTCATTTCTAGTATACTTAAGTAATAAGTACATGTTCCCTTCCTGTTTCTGCTGCTCCACACTTGGGTCACCAAAATGGTAAAGTTCAGAACTCTAGAACCCTCCCATGTGCCACAAAAAACATTTTAATATTTCTGCCAGATGTTCAGAGAACAGCTGAAAATCAAGGAAGAGTTCTAAAGAGTTCTGGGGGTATTTCTGGAAAAATTCATTTTGCTCTAAGGAAATCTCAAACTTTCTCACAGACTCTTTCTCTTTCTCCCCTTCCCCTTTCTCTTCTTTATTTTCATCCTCTGCCAGCCTCCCTTGCTTCCATCACTATATCCCCTCGTATTTCAGGCAGCCTTCTCCTCAAAAAGTTTATAAGAAAGAAAAAAATGAAAATGGATGCAAAAATATCTTGAAGGTACTATTTTACATTCCATGTGCCTGAAAATGTGTCCAAAGTTAAGAAGCATTTCCCAGTCGGTTTCCCAACAGGTAAAAAGAATATCAGATAAGAAAATCATATTTTGTGTTTCAACATTCTTCTTCATTATTAAGTTAAATGGAACTTAATCTA
>PVHT020000648.1:316955-344925 GCA_004024745.2 Catagonus wagneri | reverse complement strand
TTATTTTATGTTGTTTTGTGTTTGTTGGGTTTGTGTGTGTTGTGTGAGTTTTCTGAGGAAGTCCCGTGTTTGCGTTGTGTTGTAATTTTCGTGCTGTGTGTTTGTGATGTTTTGAGTGTGTTGTGTGTGTGCTTGTGTGTGTCTTGTGTTTATGTGTGTTAGTTTTCTGTGTGTTTTGTGTGCGTTGTGTTCCTTTGCTCGTTGTGTTCTTTTTTTGTGTTAGTTGTATCTCTGTGTTTGTGTGTCTCGTGTGTGTTTGGTGTGTTGTGTTGTGTGTGTTTGCTTTTTGTGTGTGGTGTGTGTTTTTGTGTGAGTTTTGTGAAAGTTTTCTGTGTTGTGCATTTTCTGTGTTTTTTTTCCATGTCTATGTTGAGTTTAGTGCATTTTTTTTGATTTCTGTGTGTGTTTGTGTGCGTTTTGTGTTGTTGTGTGTTAGTTTTCTGTGTGTTTTGTGTGTGTTGTGTTTGTGTGTTGTGTGTATGTGTATTGTGTTTGTTGTGTTGTTTGAGTTTATGTTTTGCATTGTGTGTTTCTTGCTGTGTGTAGCTGTGTGCGTGTAATGTGTTTGTTGTGTGTGTGTTTTGTGTGTGTGTTTTTTTGAATGTGTGTCGTGTGTGTGTGTTTAGTGTGTTTTGTGCTGTTGTGTGTTTTTTTTGTGAATCGTTGTCTGTGTTGTGTGTGTGTGTGTTTTTTGTGTGTAGTGACTGTGTGTTTGGTGTGTGCTTTTTGTGTTTTTCTGTGCTGTTTTGTGATGGGTTGTGTGTGTGTTGTGTGAGTTTTTGAGGAAGGCCCGTGTTTGCATTGTGTTGTAATTTTCGTGCTTTGCGTTTGTGTTGTTTTGAGTGTGTTGTGTGTGTGTTTGTTTGTGTCTTGTGTTGTTGTGTTATAGATTTCTGTGTTGTGTGTGCGTTGTGTTTCTTTGCTGTGTGTGTACTGTTTTTGTGTTTGTTGTGCCTGTGTGTTTGTGTGTCCTTTGTGATTTTGTGTGTTGTGTTGTGTTTTTGCTGTGTGTGTGTTGTCTGTTTTTGTGTGAATTTTGTGAAAGTTTTCTTTGTTGTGCATTTTCTGTGTGTTTCCTGTGTCTATGTTGAGTTTAGTGCCTTTATTTTTGTGTTGTGTGTGTGTGCTTGTGCGTGTTTTGTGTTGTGGTGTGTTAGTTCTCCGTGTGTTTTGTGTGCGTTTTTTGTGTGTTCTGTGTGTGTGTATTGTGTGTGTTGTCTTGTTTCAGTTTATGTTTTGTGTTGTGTGTTTCTTACACTGTGAAGGTGTGTGTGTGTGATGTGAGTGTTGTGTTGGGTGTGTGTGTTGTTGAGTGTGTGTGTATGTGTGTGTTTAGTGTGTTTTGTGCTGTTGTGTGTTTTTTTGTGTGTAAAGTTTTGTGTTGTGTGTGCTTTTTGTGTGTGTAATGAATGTATGCTGCGTGTGTGTTTTTTGTGTTTTTCGTGTTTTTTGTGTTGGGTTGTGTGTGCGTTTTGTGTGTGTTCTGAGGGTGTCCCATGTTTGTGTTGTGTTGTTATATTTGTGCTGTGTTTTTGCGTTGTTTTGATTGTATTGTGTGTGTGTGTGTGTCTTGTGTTGTTGTATATTATTTTTCTGTGTTTTTTGTGTACGTTTTGTTTGTGTGTTGTGTGTGTGTGTGTTGTTTTTGTGTTTGTTGTGTCTGTGTTTGTGTCTTTTTTGTTTGTGTGCTGTGTGTTGTGCTGTGTGTGTTTGCTGTGTGTGTGTGTTGGGTGTTTGTGTGTGTCCTTTATGAATATTTTGTGTTTTGTGTTTTGTATGTGTTTTCTGTGTCTATGTTGCGTTTAGAGCGTTTTTTCTTTGTGTTGTCTGTGTGTTTTGTGTGTGTAGTGAATGTGTTTTGGGTGTGTGTATTTTGTGTTTTTTTGTGTTTGTTGGGTTTTGTGTGTGTTGTGTGAGTGTTGTGAGGAAATGCCTGGATTGCGTTGTGTTGTAATTTTCGTGCTGTGTGTTTGTGTTGTTTTGAGGGTGTTGTGTGTGTGTTTGTGTGCGTCTTGTGTTGTTGTGTGTTAGTTTTCTGTGTGTTTTGTGTGCATTGTATTTGTTAGTGTTGTGTGTGTTGTTTTGGTTTTTGTTGTGTTTGTGTGTTTATGTGTCTCATGTGTGTGTGTTATGTGTTGTGTTGTGTGTATTTGCTGTGTGTGTGGTGTGTGACTTTGTGTGTGTTTTGTGAAAGATTTCTGTGTTGTGTGTTTTTTGTGTGTTTTGTGAAAGATTTCTGTGCTGTGCGTTTTCTGTGTTTCCTGTGTATTTGTTGAGTTTAGTGCATTTTTTGTGTGTGTTGTGTGTGTGTGTTTGCGTTCGTTTTTTGTTGTTCTGTGTTAGTTTTCTGTGTGTTTTTTGAGCGTCGTGTTTGTGTGTTGTGTGCATGTGTATTGTGTGTGTTGCGATGTTTGAGTTTATGTTTTTTGTTGTGTGTTTACTTACTCTGTGCAGTTCTGTGTGTGTGATGTGTGTGTTGTGTTTGTGTTGTGTGTGTGTTGTTGAGTGTGTGTTGTATGTGTATGTATAGTGTGTTGTGCTGTTGTGTGTTTTTTGTGTGAATCGTTTTGTGTGTTGTGTGTGTGGGTTTTGTGTGTGTAGTGACTGTGTGTTATATGAGTGATATTTTTGTGTGTGTTGTTTTTTGATGGGCTGTGTGTGTGTTGTGTGAGTTTTCTGAGGAAGTCCCGTGTTTGCGTTGTGTTGTATTTTTCGTGCTCTGTGTTTGTGTTGTTGTGAGTGTGTTGTGTGTGTGTTTGTGTGTGACTTGTTTTGTTTTGTGTTAGATTTCATTGTGATGTGTGTGTGTTGTGTTTGTTTGCTGTGTGTGTGCTGTTTTTGTTTTTTTTCTGTCTGTGTGTTTGTGTGTCTCGTGTGTGTTTTGTGTGTTGTGTTGTGTGTGTTTGCTGTGTGTGTGTGTTGTGTGTTTTTGTGTGATTTTTGTGAAAGTTTTCTGTGTTGTCCTTTTTCTGTGTGTTTCCTGTGTCTATGTTGAGTTTAGTGCATTATTTTGTGTTTTGTGTGTGTGTTTGTGTGCGTTTTGTGTTGTTGTGTGTTAGTTTTCTGTGAGTTTTGTGTGTGTTGTGTTTGTGTGTTGTGTGTATGTGTATTGTGTGTGTTGTGTTGTTTGAGTTTATGTTTTGTGTTGTGTTTTCTTACTGTGTGTAGCTGCGTGTGTGTGATGCTTGTTGTGTGTGTGTTGTGTTCTTTGTGTGTGTTGTGGAGTGTGTGTGTATATGTGTGTTTAGTGTGTTTTGTGCTGTTGTGTGTTTTTTTGTGTGAATCGTTTTGTGTGTGGTGTGTGTGTTGTGTGTGTGTGTTTTGTGTGTGTAATGAATGTATGCTGGGTGTGTGCTTTTTAAGTGTTTTGTGTTGTTTTTTGTTGGGTTGTGTGTGTGTTTTGTGTGTGTTCTGAGGGTGTCCCGTGTTTGTGTTGTGTTGTTATTTTTGTGCTGTGTTTTTGCGTTGTTTTGATTGTATTGTGTGTGTCTGTGTGTCTTGTGTTGTTGTGTGTTAGTTTTCTGTGTGTTTTGTGTACGTTGTGTTTGTGTGTTGTGTGTGTGTGTTTGGTTTTGGTGTTTGTTGTGTCTGTGTGTTTGTTTCTCTTTTGTGTGTGTGTGGTGTTGTTTGTGTTTGCTGTGTGTGTGTTGGGTGTTTGTGTGTGTCTTTTTTGAATGTTTTCGGTGTTGTGTGTTTTGTGTGTGTTTTCTGTGTCTATGTTGTGTTTAGAGCGTTTTTTCTGTGTGTTGTTTGTGTGTTTTGTGTGTGTAGTGAATGTGTTTTTGGTGTGTGTATTTTGTGTTTTTTTGTGTTTGTTGGGTTTTGTGTGTGTAGTGTGAGTGTTGTGAGGAAATCCCTGGATTGCGTTGTGTTCTAATTTTCGTGCTGTGTGTTTGTGTTGTTTTGAGGGTGTTGTGTGTGTGTTTGTGTGTGTCTTGTGTTGTTGTGTGTTAGTTTTCTGTGTGTTTTGTGTGCGTTGTTTTTGTTAGTGGTGTGTGTGTTGTTTTGGTGTTTGTTGTTTTTGTGTGTTTATGTGTCTTGTGTGTGTGTGTTATGTGTTGTGTTGTGTGTGTTTGCTGTGTGTGTGGTGTGTGCCTTTGTGTGTGTTTTGTGAAAGATTTCTGTGTTGTGTGTTTTTTGTGTGTTTTGTGAAAATTTTCTGTGCTGTGCGTTTTCTGTGTTTCCTGTGTATTTGTTGAGTTTAGTGCATTTTTTGTGTGTGTTGTGTGTGTGTGTTTGTGTGCGTTTTGTGTTGTTGTGTGTTAGTTTTCTGTGTGTTTTTTGAGCGTTGTGTTTGTGTGTTGTGTGTATGTGTATTGTGTGTGTTGTGATGTTTGAGTTTATGTTTTTTGTTGTGTGTTTACTTACTCTGTGTAGTTGTGTGTGTGTGATGTGTGTGTTGTGTGTGTGTTGTGTGTGTGTGTTGTTGAGTGTGTGTTGTATGTGTATGTATATTGTGTTGTGCTGTTGTGTGTTTTTTGTGTGAATCGTTTTGTGTGTTGTGTGTGTGTTTTGTGTGTGTAGTGACTGTGTGTTTGGTGAGTGATATTTTTTTTGTGTGTGTTTTTTTGTGATGCTCTGTGTGTGTTGTGTGAGTTTTCTGAGGAAGTCCTGTGTTTGCGTTGTGTTGTATTTTTCGTGCTGTGTGTTTGTGTTGTTTTGAGTGTGTTGTGTGTGTGTTTGTGTGTGTCTTGTTTTGTTTTGTGTTAGATTTCGTTGTGATGTGTGTGCATTGTTTTTGTTTGCTGTGTGTGTGCTGTTTTTGTTTTTTTTCTGTCTGTGTGTTTGTGTGTCTCATGTGTGTTTGATGTGTTGTGTTGTGTGTGTCCACACACACGCGTCATCGGCGTTTGTCGATAAGCGTGTGAGCATCGTCGGCGTTTGTCGAACCGCGCGCCCGCATCGTTCACGTTCATGGATCCACGCGCGCGTCATCGGCATTCGTCGATCCGGGGCCTGTCATCGGTGATCTTCGATTCGCACACGTCGTCGGTGATTGTCGATCCACGTATGCGTCGTGGGCGATTGTCGATCTGAAACACATGTCGTGGGCATTCGTCGATCCGCATGCACGTCATCGGTGATCGTCGATCTGCACACGCGCTGTCTGCGATCGTCGATACGAATTGTGCGTTGTCGGTGTTCACCGATCCACGCCCCAATCTTCGGCGTTCGTCGATCTGCGCGCCCGTCATCAGCGATCGTGGATCCGCGTGCCCGTCGTCGGCATTTGTCGATCAGTGCACCCCTCTTCGGCGATCGTCGATCCGCACGACCATCGTCAGCATTCGTCGATCCACGCATGAGCGTCGTTGGCTTTAGTCGATAAGTGTGTGAGCGTCTTCGTCGTTCGTCAATCCGCGCACGTGCGTCATCCACCTTCGTCGATCCACGCGCGCATCGTCGGCAATCATTGATCTGCACGCACGTCGTCGTCGTTCATCGATCCGTGTGTGCATCATCCGCATTCGTAAATCCGCGTGCGATGTCAGCGTTCGTCAATACGCGCACGCGTCTTCGGCGATCGTCGATCCACTCGGGTGTCATCGGTGTTCGTCGATCCACACATGCGTAATCGGCGATCGTCGATCCACGTGGGCATCGTCGGCGTTCGTCGATCCACGTACGCATCGTCGGCGTTCGTCAATCTGCGCGTGCGCGATGTCGGCATTCATCGATCTGCGTGCACATTGTCAGCGTACGTCGATCCGCGTGCACGTCATCCGCATTCGTAAATCCGTGTGCGATGTCAGCGTTCATCGATCCGCGCGCGCTTCATCGGCGTTCATCGATCCGCACGCGCGTCTTCGGCGTTCGTCGATCCGTGCGGGCGTCGTCGGCGTTCGTCGATCCACGGGTGCATCTTCGGCGATCGTTGATCTGAGCGTGCATCGTCGGTTATCGTCGATCCGTGCACACATCATGGGCGTTCGTCGATCCGCATGCACGCATAGTCGGCGTTCATCGATAAGCATGTGAGCGTCATCAGCGTTCTTCGATCCATGCGTGTGTTGTCAGCGATCGTCGATCCACGCGCACACGTCATTAGCTTTCGTCCGTCCGCGTGCGCGTCATCAGCGTTTGACAATCCGTGCGGGCGTCGTCGGCGTTCATCGATCCGCGCGTTCGTCTTCGGAGATCGTTAATCCTAGCGTGCCTCGTCAAGGAACGCCGACGAAGTGCACGTGCGGATCGATGAACGCCGACGATGCACGTGCGGATCGACGATCGCCGACAACGCGCATGCGGATCAATGAATGCTGACATCGCGCGCACGCGGATTGACGAACGCCGACGGCGTGTGCGCGCGCTTATCGACGAATGCTAATGATGCGCGCGCGCAGATCGACTATCGCCGACGACGCGCGCACAGATCAAAAAATGCAGACGACGCGTGCACAGATCGAAAAATGCCGACGACGCTCATGCGCATATCGTTGAACACTGAGGACAAGCGCGCGGATCGACGAACGCCCACGACGCGATGTGAATCGACGATCGCTGTCGACGCACGTGCGGATCGACGATCACCGAAGATGCGTGCGTGCATCGACGAATGCCGATGACGTGTGCGCGGATCGATGAACGCTGACGACGCCCGCGTGGATCGACGATCGCAGACGACACGCATGCGAATCAACGAATGCCGAAAAAGTGCGCGTGCGGATTGACGAACAACGACGACGCGCTCGCACGGATCGAAGAACGCCGACGACGCTCGGGCGCTTATCGACGAACGCCGACAAAGCGCGCTCGTGGATCGACAAATGCCAACGACCTGCGCGGGCGGATTGACAAACACCAACGATTCGTCTGCGGATCAACGATCGCCGACGTCACGCGTGCAGATCAATGAACGCCGACGTCACGCACGTGCGGATTGACGAACGTCGATGTCGCACTTAGATCGACGAACGTGGATGATGCGCGTGCATATCGACGAACGACGATGACGCACTCATGGATCCACGAATGCCGACCTCGCGCGTGCGGGTCGAGGAACGCCGATGATGTGCGCGCGCGGATCGAGGAACGCCAATGAAGCGCGCGCGCGGATCGACGAACGCCAACGAAGCGCACGCGCATATCGATGAACTCTGATGAAGCACGCACGCGGATCGACGAATGCCAACAATGCGCGTGGGCGCTTCGACGAATGCCGACGATGCGCGTGAGGATCGACGATCGCCGATGACGCACGTGCGGATCAATGAACACCGACATCGTGCGCGCATGGATCGACGAACGCTGACGGTGCTCACACGCTTATCGACCAACGCTAATGATGCACGCGTGCGGATCGACGATCACCGACGACGCGTGCACAGATCGAAAAACGCCGACGACGCTCGCGCGCTTATCGATGATTGCCGTAGACGCGCGCGCGGATCGACGAACGCCGATGACGCGTGCGCTCTGATCGACGAACCCCGACGACGCGTGCACGGAGCGACGAACGCCGACAACGCTCGTGCGCTTATCGACGAACGCCGACTGCGCACGCACACGGATCGACAAACGCCGATTTCGCGTGCGCTCAGATCAACGAACACGAACGACGCGTGTGTGCGGATCGACGAACGCCAACGGCGCGTGCTCAGATCAACGAACGCGAATCACACACACGCAGACTGATGAACACCGACAACGCACGTGCTGATCAACGATCACCTATGACGCATGCTTCAGATCGACGATCGGCGATGATGCGCATGTGAATCGACAAACGCCGACGATGCGTGCGTTCGGATCGACGAACGCCGATGACGCCCGCGCGGATCGACGATCGCCGATGACGCGTGAGCTGATCGATGATCACCGATGACGTGTGCGTGGATCGACAAAGGTCAACGTCCCGCGCGCGCGGATCGGCGAACGCCGACGACGCTCGTGCGCTTCTCGACGAACGCCAACGATGCACGCACACGGATCAACAAACGCCGATGATGCGTGCACTCGAATCGACGAACGCCGATGATGCATGCACGGATCGACGAACGCCGATGACGCTCGTGCGCTTATCGATGAACTCCAACTACGCGCACGCACAGATCGACGAACGCCGACAACACGTGCGCGGACGGACGAAAGATGATGACGCGCACGCGGATCGACGAACGCCGACGACGCCCGCGTGGATCAACGAACGCGGACGACATGCGCGCGAATTGACGAACGCCGACGACGCGCGTGCGTGGATCTACGAACGCTGATGACGCGCATGCGCAGATCAACGAACGCCGAAGATGCACGTGCGCTTATAGACGAAAGTCGACGCGTGCATGCGGATCGACGAATGCCAAAGATGTGCGTGCAGATCGACGATTGCTGATGACATGCGTGCAGATCGACGAACGCCAACGACACTTGCATGCGGGTCGACGAATGCCGATGACGCGCGCGAGTGTATCGACGAACGCCGACGGCGCTCACGCGCTTATCAATGAACGCCGAAGACTCGCACACCCAGATCGACGAACGCCGAAGATGCACGTGCGCTTATAGACGAAAGTTGACGCGCGCGTGCGGATCGACGAATGCTGAAGATGCGCGCGTGGATCGACGATTGCCGACGACGTGCGCGCGGATCGACGAACGCCAATGACACGCGCACGTGGATCAACAAACACCGATGATGCGCGTGAGTGGATTGACGAAAGCTGACGGTGCTCACGTGCAAATCGACGAATGCTGAAGACGTGCACGCGCGGATCTACGAACGCCGACGGTGCTCGTGCGCTTATCGACGAATGCAAATGATGCACACGTGCGGATCGAAGAACGCCGATGACGCTCGCGTGCTTATCGATGAACGCCGATGACGTGTGCGTGCAGATCTACGAACGCCCATGACGCACGTGCGGATCAACGATCACTGAAGACACGCGTGCGGATTGACAAACGCCGACGACATCCACGCGGATTGACGAACGCCAACGACGCGCGCATGGATCGATGATCGCCGATGACGTGCACGTGGATCGATGATCGCCGAAGACGCGCGCACGGATCGATGAATGCCGACGAAGCGCGCGCGGATCCACGAATGCCGATTCGCACGCGGATTTACGAATGCAGATGACATGCATGCGGATCAACGTATGCCGACAACGTGCGCGCAGATTGACAAACGCTGATGTTGCGCACGCGCAGATTGACGAATGCCGACGACGCGTACGTGGATCGACGAACGCCGACGACACCCGTGCAGATCGACGATCGCTGATGATGCATGTGTGGATTGACGAACGCCGATGACACCCGCATGGATCGACGATCGCCGAAGACGCGTGCACGGATCAACGAATGCCAATGTCGCACGCGGATTTATGAACACGGATGACGTGCACATGGATCGACGAACGCCGACGACGTGCACGCAGATCAACGATCGACGACGACGCGCACGCGGATCGACGAATGCCGACGACGCCCGCACGGATCGACAAACGCCGACGACGTGCGCGCGGATCGACGATCACCGATGACGCGCGTGTGGATCGACGATCGCCGAAGACGCATGCATGGATCGATGAACGCCGACGAATCGCGCGCGGATCGACGAACGCCAACATTGCATGCAGATTTACGAATGCGGATGACGTGCACGCGGATCGACGTATGCCGACAACGTGCGTGCAGATCGATGAACGCCAATGTCATGCACATGCAGATTGACGAACGCCGATGATGCGTACGCGGATCGACGAACGCCAATGACGCCCGCGCGGATCGACGATCGCTGATGACACGTGTGTGGATCGATGAACACCGACGACACCCTTGAGGATCGACGATCGCCGAAGACGCGTGCGCGGATCGACGAACGCCGACATCGCACGCGGATTTATGAACGCGGATGACACGCACACGGATCGACGAACGACGACGATGTGCCCGCAGATCAACGATCGCCGACGAAGCGTGCGCAGATCGACGATCGCCGACATCGCACGCGTGGATCAAGATCGCCAAAAACGCGCGCTCTGATCAACGAACGCCGACGACGCCCGCTCGGATCGACGATCACTGAAGACACGCGCACGGATCGACGAACGCCGACAACGCCCGTGCGGATCGACGAACAGGGGCGAAGCGCTCGCGGATCGATGAACGCCGATGACGCACATGCGGATCGACGAACGCCGATGACGTGTGCGCAGATGGGTGAACGCTGACAACGTGCGCGCGGATCGACAAACGCCGACGACCTGTGCGTGGATGGGCGAACGCCAACGACGCGTGTGCGGATCGACGTACGCCGACGACGTGCACGCGGATCGACGCATGCCGACGACGTGCGCGTGCGCATCGACGCACACCGATAATGCGTGAGCGCTTATCGATGAACGCCGATGACGCACACGGAGAGACGAACGCCGACGGTGATCGCACGCTTATCGACGAACGCTAATGTTGCGCACACGCGGATCGACGAATGCCCAAAATGCGCGCAAGGATCGAAGATCACCGATGACGCACGCGCGGATCGGCGATCGCCGAAGACGCGCGTGCAGATCGACGAAGGTCGACGACGCGACGCAGATCGATGAATGCCAACGAAGTGCACGTTTGGATCGAAGAACACCGATGAAGCGCACACGCGGATCGACGAATGCTGATGACGCTCACGAGCTTATCGACGAATGGTGACGACGCGCTCACATGGATCGAAGAACGCCGATGATGCTCATGCGCTTATCGATGAACGCTGATGAAGCGCGCTCGTGGATCGACGAACTCCAATGACGCACGCGGGCGGATTGATGAACGCCGACGATGCGCATGCGGATCGACGATTGCCGATGACGTGCGTGAGGATCAATGAACACCGACGTCACGCACGCGCGGATCGACGAACGCCGACGACACACGTGTGGATCGACGAACGCCGATGTCGCGCACAGATCGACGAACGCGGAGGATGCGCGTGCATATCGACGAACGCCGATGATGCGCGCGCGGATCCACGAATGCCGACGTCACGCTCGCGGGTCGAGGAATGCCGACGACGCGCGTGTGCGGATCGACGAACCTCGACGACGCTCGCGCGCTTATCGACGAATGACGATGACGCACGTGCGTGGATCGACGATCGCCAAAGACGCACGTGTGGATCGATGAATGTCGATGACACGCACGCGCGGATCGACGAATGCCGATGACGCTCGTGCGCTTATCGACGAATGACGACAACGTGCGCGCGCGGATCGACGATCGCCGAAGGCGCGTGCGTGGATCGACAAAAGCCGAAGACGCGTGCGTGGATCGACGAATGCCGATGACGCGCGTGCGCAGATCGACGATCGCCGATGAAGCGCGTGCGGATCGACAAATGCCGACGAAGTGCGTGCGTGAATTGACGAACGCCGACGAAGCGCGCACGCCGATCGACGAACGCCGACGAAGCGCGCTTGCGGATCGACGAACGCCGACGAAGCGCGCGGGCAGATCGATGAACGCCGACGATGCGCGTGTTGATTGACGATCGCCGACGATGCGTGCACGGATCGACGATCGCTGAAGATGCGCACGCGGATCGAAGAATGCCGACGACGCCCACACGGATTGACGAACGCCGATGACGTGCGCACGGATCGACGAACGCCAATGACGTGCGAGAGGATCGACAAACGCCGACAACGCCCGCGCGCGGATCGACGAATGCTGATGACGTGCTCCCACGGATCGACGAACGCTGACGACATGCGGGCGCATTGGCGAACGCCGACGACGTGCATGTGGATCGACGAACGCCGACGACGCTCGCTTGCTTATCAATGAACACTGATGACGTGCGCGCACGGATCGACGAACGCCCACAATGCACGCGCGGATCGACGATTGCCAATGACGTGCACGTGGATCATTCGAATGCCGACGACGCGTGCGCGCAGATCGATGAACACCAACAATGCACAAGCACTTATCGACGAATGCCGATGATGCGCGTTCGCGGATCGACGAACGCCGATGGCACTCACACGCTTATCGATGAATGCTAATGATGCGTGCGTGCGGATTGACAATCACGGACGATGCGCGCACGGATCGAAGAACGCTGACGCCACTCGCTCGCTTATCGATGAACACTGACGATGCACGCGCACGGAATGATGAACGCCCATGACGCGCGCGCGGATCAACGATCGCCGATGACACGCGCGCGGATCGATGATCACCAAAGACGCGTGCGTGGATAGACGAACGCCGCCGACGCGTGCACGGATCGACAATCGCAGATGAACGCACGCGGATCGACGAACGCCAATGACACACGCGCGGATCGATGAAGGCCGACGACGTGCGCGAGGATGGGCGAATGCTGACGACGCGCGTGCGGATTGACGAATGCCGATGATTCACACGCGCAGAATGACGTACGCGGACGACACGCGTGGAGCGACGATCGCCAACGACGTGCAAGAGGATCGACGAACGCCGACGACGCGCGCGCGCGGATCGACGAACGCCCACAACGTGCGCGCGGATCGACGATTGCCGATGACGTGCGCGTGGATCATTCGAATGCCGACGACGCATGCGCGCGGATCGACGAACACCGACAATGTGCGAGCACTTATCGACGAATGCCAACGATGCGCGTGCGCGGATCGACGAACGCCGACGGCACTCACACGCTTATCGACGAACGCTAATGATGCGCGCGCACGGATTAATGATCGCGGATGACGCACACGGATCGAATAATGCTGATGACGCTCGCTCGCTTATTGATTAACACTGACGATGCACGCGCACGGATCGACGAACGCCCATGACGTGCGCGCGGATCGACGATCGCTGACGGCGCACGCGCGGATCAACGATCGCCGAAGACGCGCACACGGATCGACGATCGCCGACGACATGCGTGCGGATCGACGATCGCCAATGACACACGTGCGGATCGACGAACGCCAATGACACACGCGCGGATCGATGAAGGCCGACGACGTGCACGCGGATGGGCAAACACCAACGACGTGTGCGCGGATTGACGAACGCCGATGATTCACGCGCGTGGAATGACGTATGTGGATGTCACGCACGGATCGACGATCACCAACGACGTGCGAGAGGATCGACGAACGCCGACGACGCCCGCGCGCGGATCGACAAACATTGATGACGCGCGTGCATGGATCAACAAATGCCGACGATGCGCTCGCGAGGATCGACGAGGGCCGACGACGCATGCACGGATCGACAAACGCAGATGACGCGTGCGTGGATTGATGTTCACCGACGACGCGCGCGCGGATCGACGAACGCCGATGATGCTCGGGTGCTAATCGATGAAGGCTGACGATGCGCACGCAGATGGACGAACGGCGATGACGCGCGTGCAGATTGATGATCCCCGACGACAAGCACGCGGATCGACGAACGCCGACCAAGCTCGCGCGCTTATCGGCGAATGCCAATGACGCGCGCGTGGATCGACGAACGCCGACGACGTGCGCGTGGATCGATGAACACTGACTACGCGCGTGCGTGATCGACGATCGCCGACGAAGCGTGTGCGGATCGACAAATGCCGACGAAGTGCGCGCGTGAAATGACGAACGCCGACGAAGCCCACACGCGGATCGACGAACGCTGATGAAGCGTGCATGCGGATCGACGAACGCCGACGAAGCGCGCGGGCAGATTGACGAACGCCGACGATGCACGTGTGGATTGACGATCGCCGATGACGCGCGTGCGGATCGACGATCACTGAAGATGCGTGCGCGGATCGAAGAACGCCGACGACGCCAGTGCGGATCGACGAACGCCGACGACATGCACGTGGATCCACGAACGCCGACGATGTGCACGCAGATGGGCGAACGCCGATGACGCGCGTGCGGATCGGCGTACACCGACAACGCACGCCCGCAGATTGACGAACGCCGACGATGTGCGCGCGGATGGGCGAAAGCCGATCACGTGCGCACGGATCGACGAACGCCGACGATGCTCGCTCGCTTATTAATGAACACTGATGACGCACGCGTGCGGATCGACGAACGCGCACAACGCGCGCGCGGATCGACGATTGCTGACGACCTGCGTGCGGATCATACGAATGCCGACGACGCGTGCGTGCGGATCGACGAACACCGACAATGCGCAAGCACTTATCGACGAATGCCAACGATGCGCATGCGCGGATCGATGAACGCCGACGGCACTCACACGCTTATCGACGAACACTAATGATGCGCGCGCGCGGATTGATGATCGCGGACGACGCGCGCACGGATCGAAGAACGCCCACGACGCGCGCGCGGATCGACGATAGGCGACGACGCACGCGCGGATCGACGATCGCCAAACACACGCGCGCGGATCGACGATCGCTGACGACGCGCGCACGGATCGACGATCGCCGAAGATGCGCACACGGATAGACTAACGCCAACGACGCGCGCGGATCGACGCTCGCCGACGACACGCGTGCGGATCGACGAATGCCAATGACACACGCGCAGATCGACGAAGGCCGACGACGTGCGCGTGGATGGGCGAACGCTGACGACGCACACGCGGATTGACGAACGCCGATGATTCACGCGTGTGGAATGACGTACGTGGACGACATGCGTGGATCGACAATCGCCAACGACGTGCGAGAGGATTGACGAACGCCGACGACGCCCACGCGCGGATCGACGAACGCTGATGACGTGCGTGCGCAGATCGACGAACGCCAACGATGCACTCGCGAGGATCGACGAGGGCCGACGACGCGCGCGCAGATTGACGAACGCAGATGACACGTGCACAGATCGATGTTCGCCGACGACGCGCGCGCGGATCGACGAACGCCGACGATGCTCACGTGCTTATCGATGAACGCCGACGATGCGCACGCAGATGGACGAACGCCGATGACACGCATGCAGATTGACGATCCCTGACGACACGCATGCGGATCGACGAACGCCGACCAAGCTCGCGGGCTTATCGGCGAACGCCGACGACGCGCACATGGATCAACGAACGCCGATGACTCACACACGCGAATCGATGTATGCGCACGACACGCACGTGGATCGACCATCGCAGACGATGTACGTGTGGATCGACGATCGCCACGACGCGCCCGTGGTCAACGAAGGCCGACGTCACGTGCGGATTGACGAACGCCGACGCGCGTGCGGATCGATGAACACCATCGACGTGCGCGCGGATGGGCGAATGCCGACGACGCGCGCACGGATCGACGAACGCCGACGATGTGCGCGTGGATCGATGAACGCCAACGACGTGCGAGAGGATCAACGAACGCCGACGACGCCCGCGCGTGGATCGACGAACGCTGATGACGCGCACCCGCGGATCGACGAACACTGACGACGTGCACGCAGATGGGCGAACGCCGACGACGTGCGCGCGGATGGACGAACGCCGACGACGCTCGCTCGCTTATCAATGAACACTGACCACGCACGTGCGCGGATCGACGAACGCCCACAACGCACGCGCGGATCGACGATTGCCAACGACGTGTGCGTGGATCATTCGAATGATGACGACGCATGC
The DNA here is from genome assembly GCA_004024745.2 of Catagonus wagneri. Taxonomy (NCBI): domain Eukaryota; kingdom Metazoa; phylum Chordata; class Mammalia; order Artiodactyla; family Tayassuidae; genus Catagonus; species Catagonus wagneri. Next base: position 329,391 of record PVHT020000648.1, on the reverse strand, counting down.
ACGCGGATCGACTAACACCGACAATGCGCGAGCACTTATCGACGAATGCCGACGATGCACATGCGCGAATCAACGAACGCTGACGGCGCTCACACGCTTAACAACGAACGCTAATGATGCGCGCGCGTGGATTGACGATCGCGGATGACACGCGCACTGATCAAAGAACGCTGATGACGCTCGCTCGCTTATCGATGAACACTGACAACGCGCGCGCACTGATCGACGAATGCCCACGACGCGCGCGCGGATCGACAATCGCCGAAGACGCGCACGTGGATAGACGAACGCCGCCGACGCGCGCACGGATCGACGATCGCCGACGACACGTGCGCGGATCGACGAACACCAATGACACACGCGTGGATCGACGAAGGCCGAAGACGTGCGTGTGGATGTTCGAACACCGACGACGCGTGCACGGATTGACGAATGCCGATGATTCACGTGTGCGGAATGACATAGGCGGACGACACGCGCGGATCGACGATCGCTAACGACGTGCGAGAGGATCGACGAATGCTGACGACGCCCGTGCGCGGATCGACGAACGCCGACGGCGCTCACACGCTTATCGACGAACGCTAATGATGCGCGTGCGCGGATTGACGATCGCGGACGACGCGCACACGGATCAAAGAACGCTGACGCCGCTCGCTCGCTTAACGATGAACACTGACAACGCACGCGCACGGGTCGAAGAACGCCCACGACGTGCGCGCGTATCGACGATAGCCGACGACGCGTGCGCGGATTGATGAACGCTGATGATTCACGTGCGCGGAATGACGTAGGCGGACGACACACGCGGATCGACGATCGCTAACGACGTGCAAGAGGATCGACGAATGCCGACGACGCTCACACGCTTATCGACGAACGCTAATGATGCGCGCGCGCAGATTGACGATCGCGGACGACGCGCACACGGATCGAAGAATGCTGACGCCGCTCGCTTGCTTATTGATGAACACTGACAACGCGCGCACACGGATTGAAGAACGCCCACGACGCACGCGCGGATCGATGATAGCCGACGACGCACGCGCGGATCGACGATCGCCAAACACGCGCGCACGGATCGACGATCGCTGACGACGCGTGCAAGGATCGACGATCGCTGAAGACGTGCGCACGGATAGACTAACGCCAACGACGCGCGCGTGGATCGACAATCGCCGACGACACGCGTGCGGATCGACGAATGCCAATGACACACGCGCAGATCGACGAAGGCCGACGACGTGCACGTGGATGGGCGAACACCGACGACGCACACGCGGATTGACGAACGCCGATGATTCACACGCGCGGAATGACGTACGCGGACGACATGTGCGGATCGACAATCGCCAACAACGTGCGAGGGGATCGACGAACGCCAACGACGCCCGCGCGCGGATTGACGAACGCTGATGACGTGCGTGCGCAGATCGATGAAAGCCAACGATGCGCTCGCGAGGATCAACGAGGGCCGACGACGCGCGCGCGGATTGACGAACGCGGATGACGCGTGCACAGATCGATGTTCGCCGACGACGCGCGCGCAGATCGACGAACGCCGATGATGCTCGCGTGCTTATCGATGAACGCCGACGATGCACACGCAGATGGATGAACGCCAAAGACGCGCGTGCAGATTGACGATCCCCGATGACACGCATGCGGATCGACGAACGCCGACCAAGCTCACGCGCTTATCGGCGAACGCCGATGACGCGCGCGTGGATAGACGAACGCCAATGACTCACACACGCGAATTGACGAACGCGCACGACATGCACGTGGATCGACCATCGCAGACGATATACACATGGAACGACGATCGCCACGATGCCCCCGTGCTCGACAAACGCCGACGTCGCGTGTGGATCGACGAACGCCAATGTCGCAGGCGCGGATCGATGAACACCGATGATGCACGCGCGGATCGACGAACGCCGACGACGCGCGCGCGGATCGACAAACGCCGATGACTTGCGAGAGGATCGACAAACGCCGATGACGCCTGCGCGCGGATCGACGAACGCTGATGACACGCGCCCACGGAACGACGAACGCCGACGACGTGCGCGCGGATTGGTGAACGCCGACGACGTGCGCGTGGATCGACAAACGCCGATGACGCTCGCTTGCTTATCAATGAACACTGACGACGCACATGCGTGGATCAATGAACGCCCACAACGCATGCGTGTATCGACGATTGCTGATGACGTGCGCGTGGATCATTCGAATGCCGACGACGCGTGCGCGCGGATCAATGAACACTGACAATGCGCGAGCACTTATCGATGAATGCCAACGATGCGCGTGCGCGGATCGACGAACGCCGACGGCGCTCACACGCTTATCGACGAACGCTAATGATGCGCGCGCGTGGATTGACGATCGCAGATGACGCGCACGGATCGAATAACGCTGATGACGCTCGTTCGCTTATCGATTAACACTGACGATGCGCGCGCACGGATCGACGAACGCCCACGACGCACGTGTGGATCAACGATCGCTGACGACGCACGCTCGGATCGACGATCGCCGAAGACGCGCGCACGGATCGACGATCGCCGACGACACGCGTGCGGATCGACGATTGCTGAAGACGCGCGCACGGATAGATTAACGCCAACGATGCGCACGTGGATCGACGATCGCCGACGACACACGTGCGGATCGACGAACGCCAATGACACACGCGCGGATCGATGAAGGCCGATGACGCGCACGTGGATTGATGAACGCCAATGATTCACGTGCGTGGAATGACGTACACAGACGTCACGCGCGGATGGACGATCACCAACGACGTGCGAGAGGATCGAAGAACGCCGACGACGCCCGTGCGCGGATCGACGAACATTGATGACGCGCGTGCGTGGATCGACAAACGCCGACGATGCGCTCGCGAGGATCGATGAGGGCCGATGACGCACGCGCGGATCGACAAACGCGGATGACACGTGCGTGGATCGATGTTCGCCGATGACGCGCGCGCGGATCGACGAACGCCGACGATGCTCGCGTGCTTATCGATGAAGGCTGACGATGCGCACGCAGATGGACGAACGGCGATGACACGCGTGCAGATTGACGATCCCCGACGACACGCACGCGGATCGACGAACGCCGACCAAGCTCGCGCGCTTATCAGCGAACGCCGACGATGCACGTGTGGATTGACGATCGCCGATGATGCGTGCGCGGATCGAAGAACGCCGACGATGCCCGCGCGGATCGATGAACTCCGACAACGTGCACGCAGATCCACGAACGCCGACGACGTGCGCGCAGATGGGCGAACGCCGACGACGCGCGTGTGGATCGGCATATGCCGACAACGCGCGCCCGCAGATTGACGAACGCTGACGATGTGCGTGCGGATGGGCGAAAGCCGACGACGTGCACGCGTATCGATGAACGCCGATGATGCTCACTCACTTATTAATGAACACTGATGATGCACGCGCGTGGATCGACGAACGCCCACAACACGCGTGCGGATCGACGATTGCTGATGACGTGCGTGCAGATCATTCGAATGCCGACGACGCGTGCGCGCAGATCAACGAACACTGACAATGCGCGAGCACTTATCGACGAATGCCGACGATGTGCGTGCGCGGATCGACGAACGCCGACGGCGCTCACACACTTATCGACGAACGGTAATGATGCGCGTGCACGGATTGACGATCGCGGATGACGCGCGCACGGATCGAAGAATGCTGACGATGCTCGCTCGCTTATCGATGAACACTGACGATGCACGCGCTCGGATCGACGAACGCCCACGACGCGCGCGCGGATTGATGATCGCCGACAACGCGCGCGCGGATCGACGATCGCCGAAGACGCACGCGCGGATAGACGAACGCCGCCGACGCGCACACAGATCGATGATCGCCGATGACGCGCGCGCGGATTGATGAAGGCCGACGACGTGTGCGCGGATGGGCGAACGCCGACGACGCGCGTGCGGATTGACGAACGCCGATGATTCACACGCGCGAAATGATGTACGCGGACGACATGCGCGGATCAACGATTGCCAACGACGTGCGAGAGGATCGACGATTGCCGACAACGTGCACGCTGATCATTCGAATGACGACGACGCGTGCGCGTGGATCGACGAACACTGACAATGCGCAAGCAGTTATCGAAGAATGCCGACGATGCGCGTGCGTGGATCGATGAATGCCGACGGCGCTCACACGCTTACCGACGAACACTAATGATGCGTGCACACGGATTGACGATTGTGGACGACGCGCGCACGGATCGAAGAACGCTGACAACGCTCGCTCGCTTATCGATGAACACTGACTACGCATGTGCACGGATACACGAACGTCCACGATGCGCGCGTGGATCGATGATCGCCGACAACACACACACGGATCGATGATCGCCGACGACGCATGCGCGGATCAACGATCGCCGAAGACGTGCGTGTGGATAGATGAACGCCGACGATGCGTGCGCGGATCGATGATCGCCGAAGAGGTGCGTGCGGATGGGCGAACGCCGACGACGCGCGTGTGGATTGACGAACGCCGATGATTCACACGCGCGGAATGACGTAAGCGGACGACACGCGTGGATCAACGATCGCCAACAACATGCGAGAGGATCGACGATTGCCGACGACGTGCGCGCGGATCATTCAAATGCCGACGATGCGTGCGCGTGGATCGATGAACACTGACAATGCGCGAGCACTTATCGACGAATGCCGACGATGCGCGTGCATGGCTCGACGAACGCCGACGACACGTGCGCGGATCGACGATCGCCGAAGACGTGCGTGCGGATGGGCGAACGCCGACGACGCGCGCGTGGATTGACGAACGCCGATGATTCACGCGCGCGGAATGACGTACGCAGATGACACGCGTGGATCGACGATCGCCAACGACCTGAGAGGGGATCGACGAACGCCGACAACGCCCACACGCAGATCGACGAACGCTGATGACGTGCGTGCGCGGTTCGATGAACACCGACGATGCGTTCGTGAGGATCGATGAGGGCCGATGACGCCCACGCGGATCGACGAACGCGGATGACACGTGCGCGGATCGATGTTCGCCAACGACGCGCGCGCGGATCGACGAACGCCGATGATGCTCGCGTGCTTATCGATGAACGCCGACAATGCGCACGCAGATGGACGAACGCCGACGACACGCATGCAGATTGACGATCCCCGACGACAGGCATGCGGATCGACGAACGCTGACCAAGCTCGTGGGCTTATCGGCGAACGCCAACGACGCGCGCGTGGATCAATGAACGCCGATGACTCACACACGTGAATCGACGAATGCGCACGACACGCACGTGGATCGACCATCGCAGACGATGTACGCGTGGATCGACGATCGCCACGACACGCCCGTGGTCGATGAAGGCCGACATCACGTGCAGATTGACGAACGCCGACGCGCGCGCGGATCGATGAACACCGTCGACGTGCGCGCGGATGGGCGAACGCCGACGACGCGCGCGCGGATCGGCGAACGCCGACGATGTGCGTGCGGATCGATGAACGCCAACGACGTGCGAGAGGATCGACGAATGCCGACGACGCCCGCGCGTGGATCGACGAACGCTGATGACGCGCACCCGCGGATCGACGAACACCGACGACGTGCGCGCAGATGGGCGAACGCCGACGACATGCGCGCGGATCGACGAACGCCGACGACGCTCGCTCGCTTATCAATGAACACTGACGACGCGCGTGCGCGGATCGATGAATGCCCACAACGCATGCGCGGATCGACGATTGCCAATGACGTGCGCACGGATCATTCGAATGACGCCGATGCATGCGTGCGGATCGACGAGCCTCGACAATGCGTGAGCACTTATCGACGAATGCCGACGATGCACGTGCACGAATCGACGAACGCTGACGGTGCTCACACGCTTAACAACGAACGCTAATGATGCGCACGCACGGATTGACGATCGCGGATGACACGCGCACTGATCAAAGAACGCTGATGACGCTCGCTCGCTTATCGATGAACACTGACAATGCGCGCGCACAGATCGACGAACGCCCACGACACGCGCGCGGATCGACAATCGCCGAAGACGCGCACACGGATAGACGAATGCCGCCGATGCACACACGGATCGACGATCGCCGATGACACGCACGCAGTTCGACGAACACCAATGATACAAGCGTGGATCGACGAAGGCCGAAGACGTGCGTGCGGATGTTCGAACACTGACGACTCGCGCGTGGATTGACGAACGCCGATGATTCACGTGCGCGGAATGACGTAGGTGGACGACACGCACGGATCGATGATTGCTAACGACGTGTGAGAGGATCGACGAACGCCGACGATGCCTGCGTGCGGATCGATGAACCCTGATGACGTGCGTGCGCGGATCGACGAACGCTGATGATGCGCTCGTGAGGATCGACAAGGGCCGACTTGCGCGCGTGGATCGACGAAGGCGGATGACGTGCGTGCAGATTGATGTTCACCGACGACGCGCGTGCGGATCGACGAACGCCGACGATGCTCGCGTGCTTATCGATGAATGCCGATGATGCGCATGCAGGTGGATGAACGCCGACGACACGCACACAGATTGACGATCCCCGACTACACACACGCGGATCGATGAAGGCCGACCAAGCTCGCGCGCTTATCGGCGAATGCCGATGACGGGCGCGTGGATCGACGAACGCCGATGACTCACACACGCGATTCGATGAACGCGCACGACATGCACATGGATCGACCATCGCAGACGATGTACGCATGGATCTACGATCGCCACGACGTGCCCGTGGTCGACGAACGCTGACGTCGCGTGCAGATCGACGAACGCTGACGTCGCGCGCGTGGATCGATGAACACCGACGACGTGCGCGCGGATGGGCGAACGCCAACAACGCGTGCGCGGATCGACGAACGCCGACGACGTGCGCGTGGATCGACGAACGCCGACCACGCGCGATCAGATAGACGAACGCTGACAACGCTCGCACACTAATCGACGAAGGCCGATGACGCCCGCGCGGATCGACGAACGCTGACGACGCGCGTGCGCGGATCGACGAATGCCGACGACGCGAGCGTGGATCCACGAGGTCCGACGACACGCGTGCAGATCGACAAACGCCGACGACGCACACTCAGATCGACGAACGCGGATGACACGCGCGTGGATCGACGATCGCCGATGATGCAAGCGCGGATCGATGAACGCCGATGACACTTGCACACTTATCGACGAACCCCGATGACTCACACGCGTGGATCGACGAAGGCGGACGACGCACGCACGGATCGACGAACGCGGACGAGGCACGCGTGGATCGACGATTGCTGATGAACGCGCAGATCGACGATCGCCGAAGACGCACGTGCTGATCGATGGACCTCAATGTAGCACGTGCACAGATAGACAAACGCCGACGATGCACGCACGGATCGACGAACGCCGATGTCGCACGCAGATCGACGAACGCGGATGACGCGCGAGCGTATCGACGAACGCCAACGACGCACACTCAGATCGACGAACGCGGATGACACGCACGTGGATTGACGATCGCCGATGATGCAAGCGCGGATTGATGAACGCCGACGACGCTCGCACACTTATTGATGAACCCCGATGACTCACACGCGCGGATCGACGTAGATGGACGACGCACGCACGGATCGACGAATGCGGACGAGGTACGCGTGGATCGACGATTGCTGATGCGCGCGCGGATCGACGATCGCCGAAGACGCACGTGCTGATCGATGGACCTCAATGTAGCACGTGCACAGATAGACGAACGCCGACGATGCACGCACGGATCGACGAACGATGATGTCGCACGCAGATCGACGAACACGGATGACGCGTGAGCGTATCGACGAACGCCGATGACGTGCACGTGGATCGATGAATGCCGAAGACGTGCGCGTGGATCGACGAACAAGGATGACGCACGCACGGATCAACGAACGCAGACGAGGTACGCGTGGATCAACGATTGCTGATGCGCGCGCGGATCGACGATCACCGACGACGCACGTGCTGATCGATGAACGCCAATGTAGCACGTGCACAGATAGACGAACGCCGACGATGCGCGCGCGGATCAATGAACGTCGATGTCGCACGCAGATCGACGAATGCGGATGACGCGCGAGCGTATCGACGAACGCCGATGACGTGCGCATGGATCGACGATCACTGACGACGCGCGCACAGATAAATGAACGCCAAGGTCGTGCACGTGCAGGTTGACGATCGCCGATGACGCACACGCAGATCGACGAAGGCGAAGACGTGTACACGGATCGATGAATGCCGACGACGCACGCGCAGATAAATGAACGCCGACGTCGCGCACGTGCAGATTGATGATCGCCGATGACACGTACATGGATTGACGAACGCTGACGACACCCCTGCGGATCGACAAAAGCCGATGATGTGCGCGCGCTTATCGACTACCACCGACGATGCGCGCGCACGTATCGACGAATGCCAATGGCACACGCGCGCTTATCGACGAACGCTAATGACACGCGTGCGGATCGACGATCGCCAACGACACTCGCACGCTTATCAACGAACGCCGATGACGCGCGCGCGTGGATCGACGAACGCCGATGACGCATGCATGCAGATCGACGAACGCGGTCGACACGCACGCGGATCGATGATCGCCGACACGTGAGAGGATCGACGAACACCAACGACGTGCGCACGCGGATCGACGAATGCCAATGATGCGCACGCGTGGATAGACGAACGCCGACGACGCGCGTGCAGATCGACAATTGCCAACGACGTGCGTGCGGATAGATGAATGCCCACGACACAATGCGGATCGACGATCGCCACGACGCACGCGCGGATCGACGATCACTGAAGATGCACGCGCGGATCGACGAAGGCGAAGATGCGCACGCAGATCGACGAACGCCGACAACGCGCGTGCGGATCGACGATCACCGACGACGCGCATGCAGATAAATGAACGCTGACGTTGCACATGCGCAGATTGACGAATGCCGATGACGCATACATGGATCGATGAACGCCGACGACGCCCGCACGGATCGACGAATGCCGACGACACGCGCGCGGATCGACGAACGATGACGCGCGCGTGGATCAACGAACGCCGACGACGCGCGCGCGGAGCGACGAACGCCGACAACGCGTGTGCAGATTGACGATCGCCAACGAGGCACAAGCGGATCCACAAATGCCGATGACGCGCGCGTGGATTGACAAACACCGATGATTCACACGTGCAGAATGACGAATGCGGACGACACGCGTGCGGATCGACGATCGCCAACGATGTGCGAGAGGATCGATGAATGCCGACGACGCCTGCACGCGGATCGACGAACGCTGACGACGCGCACGCGCGGTTCGACGAAGGCCAACGACGTGTGCGTGCGTATCGACAAATGCCATCGACGCCCGTGTGGATCGTCGAACGCCGACGACGCGCGCGCAGATCGACGAACCCCAACGACGCGCGCTCAGATTGATGAACACGGACGACGCGTGTGCGCGAATCGATGAACGCCAACGACGCGCACTCAGATCGATGAAGGAGTATGACACGCGCACAGATCGACAATCGCCAACAATGCATGCGTGGATCGACGAACACCGATGACGCTTGCACACTTATCGATGACGCTGATGACGTGCATGCAGATCGAGTAACGCAGATGACGCGTGCGTGTATCGATGTTCACCGACGACGCACGCGCGGATCGACGAACGACGACGATGCTCGCGCACTAATCGACGAACGCCGACGACACTCGTGCGCGGATTGACGAGGGCCGATGACGCGCGTGCACAGATCGACGAACGCCAACGACGCGCGCACGGATCGACGAACGCCGACGACACGCGGGCGCGGATCGAAGAACGCTGACGACGCGCGTGCACAGATCGAAGAATGAAGACGACGCACGCGTGCGGATCGACGAACGCCGATGACGCGTGTGCATGGATCGATGAGGGGCGACGATGCGCACGCGCAAATTGACGAACGCCAATGACACATGTGCAGATCGACGAACGCCGATGACGCGCGCTCAGATCGACAAACACGGAGGATGCGTGTGCGCAGATCGATGAACGCCAATGACGCTTACTCAGATCGACGAACGCGGGTGACAAGTGCGCAGATCGATGATCGCCGACGATGCACACACGAATCGACGAACGCCAAGGACGCTCGCACACTTATCGACGAACCCCGATGACTCACGCGCACGGATCGACGAATGCGGATGATGCACGCGCAGATCGACAAACGCGGATGAGGCACAGGCGGATCGACGATTGCTGACACGCGCGCTGATCGACGATCGCCGACGACGCACTTGCGGATCGATGAATGCCAACATCACGCGTGCGCGGATAGACGAACGCCGACAACGCGCGCGCGGATCAATGAATGCCGATGTTGCACGCAGATCGACGAACGCAAATGACGCGCATGCGTATCGATGAACGCCGATGACCCGCGCACGGATCGAAGAATGCCTGCGTCGCGCGTACGTATCGACGAACGCCGACGACATGCGCGCAGGGATCGACGAATGCTGACAATGCGCACGAGCAGATTGACGAATGCCAACGTCGTGCGCGTGTGGATCGACGAACGCCGACGACACGCAAGCACTTATCGACGAACGCCGATGTTGTGCGCGCGCGTATCGATGAATGCCAAAGGCGCACGCGTGCTTATCGACAAACGCTAATGATGCGCTCACGCGGATCGACGATAGCTGACGATGCGCGCGTGGATCGAAGGACACCAAAGACACTCACGCGCTTATCGACGAACGCTAATGACATGCACGCGCGGATCGATGAATGCCCATGATGCACGCGCGGAATGACGATCGCCGACGTGCACGCGCAGATCGACAAAGGCGAAGACGCGCACACGTATCGTCGAACCCCGACGACGTGCGTGCAGATAAACGAATGCCGACGTCGCACAGGCTCAGATTGACGATCGCCGATGACGCACACGTGGATCGACGAAGGCGTAGACACGCACATGGATCGACGAACGCCGATGACGCGTGTGCGGATCGACGATCACCAAAGACGCGCGCGCAGGTAAACGAATGCCGACATCGCGCACGCACAGATTTACGAACGCCGACGACGCATACGCGGATTGACGAACGCCGAGGACGCCCACGTGGATCGAGGAACGCCGACGACCTGCGCGTGCTTATCGAAGAGCGCCAATGATACGCGCGCGCGGATTGATGAACGCCGATGACTCACGCACGCGGATCGATGAACGCCGACGATGCACGTGCGTATCGATGATCCCCGACTACCCGCGCGCAGATAAATTAACGCCGACATCGCGCATGCGCAGATTGACAAACTCCAACGACGCATACGCGGATCGACGAACGCTGACGACGCCCGCGCGGATCGACGAACGCCGACAACGTGCGCACGGATGGACGAACGCAGATGACGCTCGCGTGGATCGATGATTGCCGACGACACGTGCGCGGATGGACGAACGCCAAAAATGCACACACAGTTCGATGAATGCCGACGACGTGCATGCAGATTGACGATCGCTGATGACGCGCACGCGGATCGACGAACACCGATGACGCTCGCGCGCTTATCGACGAATGCCGCCGACACACGCGCGGATCGACGAAAGCTGACAACGTGCGCGCAGATTGATGATTGCCGATGACGTGCGCGTGGATCGACAAACGCGGATGATGCGCACGCGGATCGACCATCGCCGACGACGCGTGCACGAATCGAAGAACACCAACGACGCTCGTGCGGATCAACGATCGCCGACGATGCACGCGTGGATCGACAAACGCCGATGACGCTCGCACACCTATCGACGAACGCCGATGATGCGCGCGTGCGGATCGACGAACACCGATGACACGTGCGTGCGGATCGACGAACGCCAATGACGCTCGCGCGGATCGACGATCGTGACGATGCACGCACAGATCAACGAACGCCGACGATGCGCGCGTGGTTCACGAATGCCGATGACGCGCACGCAGATCATGAATGCCGAAGCAGTGTGCGCAGATCGAAGAATGTGGACGAGGCACGCGTGGATCGATGACCGCTGATGATGCGCACGCGCTTATGAACGAACGCAAAACGTGCGTGCACCGATCGACGAACGCCGATGACGCTCACGCGCTTATTGACGAACGCCAACGACGCGCGTGTGCGGATCGACGAACGCCGACGATGCGTGCTCAGATTGCCAAACATGGATGACACGTGTGTGCGGATCGACGAACGCCAACGTCGCACACTCAGATCGATGAATGCGGATGACACGCGCGCAGATCGACAATTGCCGATGATGCACGTGCGGATCGACGAATACCGATGA
>PVHT020000648.1:281880-299315 GCA_004024745.2 Catagonus wagneri | reverse complement strand
GCGCACGCGGATTGACGAACGCCGATAATTCACATGCGCGGAATGACGTAGGTGGACGACACGCGTGGATCGACGATCGCTAACGACGTGCGAGAGGATCGATGAACGCCGACGATGCCCGCGTGCGGATCGACGAACCCTGATGACGTGCATGCGCGGATCGACGAACGCCGACGATGCGCTCGCGAGGATCGACGAGGGCCAACTTGCGTGCGTAGATCGACGAACGCGGATGACGCGCGTGCGGACCGATGTTCGCCGACGACACGCGCACGGATCTACGAACGCCAACGATGCTCGCGTGCTTATCAATGAATGCTGACGATGCGCATGCAGATGGACAAACGCCGACGACGCGCACGCAGATTGACGATCCCCGACGACACGCACGCAAATCGACGAATGCCGACCGAGCTCACGCGCTTATCTGCGAACGCCGATGACGGGCGCCTGGATCGACGAACGCCGATGACTCACACACGTGAATCCTTGAACGCGCACGACACGCACGTGGATAGACCATCGCAGACGATGTACGCATGGATCGACGATCGCCACGACGTGCCCATGGTCGACGAATGCTGACGTCGCGTGCAGATCGACGAACGCCGATGTCGCGCGCGTGGATCGATGAACACCGACGACGTGCGCGCGGATGGGCGAATGCCAACAACGCGTGCGTGGATCGACGAACGCCGACAATGCGCGATCAAATCAACGAACGCTGACAACGCTCGCACACTAATCGATGAACGCCGATGACGCCCACGCGGATCAACGAACGCTGACGACGCGCGTGCGCGGATTGACGAACGCCGACGACGCGAGCGTGGATCGACGAGGTCCGACGACGCGCGTGCGGATCAACGAACGCCGACGACACGCGTGCAGATCGACGAACGCCGACGACGCGCACTCAGATCGACGAACGCGGATGACACGCGCGTGGATCGACGATCGACGATGATGCAAGCGCGGATCGATGAATGCCGACGATGTTTGCACACTTATCGACAAACCCCGATGACTCACACGCCCGGATCGACGAAGGCAGACGACGCACGCACGGATCGACGAATGCGGACGAGGCACGCGTGGATCGACAATTGCTGATGCGCGTGCGAATCAACGATCGCCGAAGACGCACGTGCTGATCGATGGACCTCAACATAGCACGTGCACGGATAGACGAACGCCGACGATGCACGCACGGATCGACGAACGCCGATGTCGCATGCAGATCGACGAACGCGGATGACGCGCGAGCGTATCAACGAACGCCGATGACTTGCGCGCGGATCGCGGAATGCTGACGACGTGCGCGCGGATCTATGAACGCGGACGACGCACACACGGATCAACGAACGCGGATGAGGCACGCGTGGATTGACGATTGCTGATGTGCGTGCGGATCGACGATCACTGACGACGCACGTGCTGATCGATGAACGCCAATGTAGCACGTGCACAGATAGTTGAACGCCGACGATGCGCGCGCGGATCGACGAACGCCGATGTCGCGCGCAGATCGACGAACGCCGATGACATGCGCGCGGATCGATGAATGCCGACGACGTGCGCGCGGATCGACGATCACCGACGACGTGCGCACAGATAAATGAACGCCGAGGTTGTGCACGTGCAGATTGACGATCGCCGATGACGCACGCGTGGATCGACCAAGGCGAAGACGTGCACAAGGATCAATGAACGCCGATGACATGCGCGCAGATAAATGAACGCCAACGTCGCGCAGGTGCAGATTGACGAACGCCGATGACACGTACATGGATTGAAGAACGCCAACGACGCCCACGCGGATCGACGAACGCCAATGACGTGCGCGCGCTTATCGACTAACCGACGATGCGCGCACGCGTATCGATGAACGCCAATGGCGCACGCGCGCTTATCGACGAACGCTAATGACGCGCGTGCAGATCAACGATCGCCGACGACACTCGTGCGCTTATCAACGAACGCCGATGACGCGCGCGCGTGGATCGACGAACGCCGATGACGCGCGCATGCAGATCGACGAATGCGGACGACACGCGCGCGGATCGACAATCGCCAACACGCAAGAGGATCGACGAACACCGACGATGTGCGCACGCGGATCGATGAACGCCAATGACGCGCACGCGCGGATAGACGAACGCCGACGACGCGCGCGCAGATCGACAATTGCCAACGACGTGCACGCGGATTGATGAACGCCCACAACGCACACGCAGATCGACGATCGCCACGACGCACGCGCGGATCGACGATCACCGAAGATGCACACGCGGATCGACGAAGGCGAAGACGCGCACGCAGATTGACGAACGCCGACAACGCGCATGCGGATTGACGATCACCGACGACGCGCGCGCAGATAAATGAACGCTGACGTCGCGCATGTGCAGATTGACGAATGCCGATGATGCGTACGCGCATCGACGAACGCCGACGATGCCCGCGCGGATCTACGAACGCCAACGACACGCGCGCGGATCGACGAATGATGACGCACGCGCGGGTTGTCGAACGCCGACGATGCGCACGCAGATCGACGAATGCCGACGACGCGTTTGCAGATTGACGATCGCCAACGAGGCACACGCGGATCGACGAATGCCAATGACGCGCGCGTGGATCGACAAACACCGATGATTCACGTGCGCGGAATGACGAATGCGGACGACACACGTGCGGATCGACGATCGCCAATGACGTGCGAGAGGATCGACGAATGCCAATGACACCTGCGCACGGATCGACGAACGCTGATGACGCGCACGCGCAGATCGACGAAGGCCGACGACGTGTGCACACGTATCGACAAATGCCGTCGACGCCCGTGCGGACGTCGAACGCCGACGACGCGCGCGCAGATTGACGAACCCCAACGACGTGCGCTCAGATTGATGAACATGGACGACGCGTGTGCGCAAATCGACGAACGCCAACGACGCGCACTCAGATCGATGAAGGAGTATGACACACGTGCAGATCGACAATCGCCGACGATGCATGCGTGGATCGACGAACATCGATGATGCTCGCACACTTATCGATGACGCTGATGACGTGCATGCAGATCGAGTAACGCAGATGACGCGTGCGCGTATCGATGTTCGCCGATGACGCATGTGCAGATCGACGAACGCCGACGATGCTCGCACACTTATCGATGAACGCCGATGACACGCATGCTTATCGACGAAAGCCAATGACGCGCGTGCAGATTGACGTTCCCTGACGACGCGCACGCGGATCAACAAACGCCGAAGAAGCTCGCGCGCTTATCGACGAACGCGGATGACATACGCGTGGATCGACGATTGCCACGACGCGCCCGCGTTCGACGAAAGCCGACGTCGCGTGCGGAACGATGAACGTGGAGTACGTGCACGCGGATCAACGAAAGCCGACGACGCGTGCGTGGATCGACGAACGCCGACGACACGCGTGTGGATTGACTAACGCTGATGACGCGTGTGCGGACGGGCGAACGCCGACGACGCGCGTGCGGATCGACGAATGCCGACGATGTGCGCGTGGATCAATGAACGCTGACTATGCGCGATCAGATCGATGAACATCGACGAACGCCGACGACGCTCGCACACTAATCGACGAATGCCGACGACGCTCGTGCACGGATCGATGAGGGCCGATGACGCGTGTGCACAGATCGAAGAACGCCGACGACGCACGCACGGATCGACGAACGCCGACGACCCGTGGGTGCAGATCGAAGAACGCCGACGATGCGCGTGCACGGATCGAAGAGTGATGACGACGCACGCACGCGGATCGACCAACGCCGACGACGCGTGTGCATGGATCGATGAGGGGCGACGATGCGCGCGTGCAAATCGACGAACGCCAACGACGTGTGTGCAGATCGACGAACGCCGATGACACGCGCTCAGATCGATGAACACGGAGAATGCGTGGGCGCGGATCGACGAACGCCAACGACGCTCACGCAGATCGACGAACGCGGATGACAAGTGCGCAGATCGATGATCGCTGACGATGCACGCACGAATCGACGAACGCCAACGACGCTCGCACACTTATCGACAAACCCCGATGACTCACGCGCACAGATCGACGAACGCAGACGACGCACGCGTGGATCGACGAAAGCGGATGAGGCACGTGCGGATCGACGATTGCTGACGCGCGCACTGATCGATGATCGCCGACGACGCACTTGCGGATCGATGAATGCCAACATCACGTGTGCGCGGATAGACGAACGCCGACGACGTGCGTGCGGATCAATGAACGCCGATGTCACGTGCAGATCGACGAACGCGGATGACGCGCACGCGTATCGACGAACGCCGACGACCCGCGCATGGATCGAAGAATGCCGGCGTCGCACGTACGTATCAACGAACGCCGATGACGTGCGCGCAGGGATCGATGAACGCCGACAATGTGCACGAGTGGATTGACGAATGCCAACGTCGTGTGCGTGCGGATCGACGAACGCCGACGACACGCAAGCACTTATCGACGAACGCCGACGGCGCGCGCGCGCGTATCGACGAATGCCAAAGGCGCACGTGCGCTTATCGACAAACGCTAATGACACGCTCACGTGGATCGACGATAGCTGACGACGCGCGTGCGGATCGAAGGACACCGACGACACTCGCGCGCTTATCGACGAACGCTAATGACGCGCACGCGCGGATCGACGAACGCCCATGACGCACGCGCAGAATGACGATCGCCGACACGCACTGGCGGATCGACGAAGGCGAAGACGCGCACACGTATCGTTGAACCCCGACAACGTGCATGCAGATAAACGAACGCCGATGTCGCACAGGCGCAGATTGACGATCACCGATGACGCACGCGTGGATCGACGAAGGCGTAGACGCGCACACGGATCGACGAACGCCGACGACGTGCGTGCGGATCGACGATCACCAACGACGCGCATGCAGGTAAACGAATGCCGACGTTGCGCACGCACAGATTTACGAAAGCCGACGATGCGTACGTGGATTGACGAATGCCAAGGACGCCCACGCGGATCGAGGAACGCCGACGACGTGCGCGCGCTTATCGAAGAGCGCCAACGATGCGCGCGTGTGGATCAACGAATGACGATGACTCACGCACGCGGATCGACGAATGACGACGATGCACGTGCGGATCGATGATCCCCGACTACCCGCGCGCAGATAAATTAACGCCGATGTCGCGCCTGCGCAGATTGACGAACTCCAATGATGCGTACGCGGATCGACGAACGCCGACGACGCCCGCGCGGATCAACGAACGCCGACAAAGTGCGCGCGGATGGACGAACGTGGATGACGCTCGTGCGGATCGATGATTGCCGACGACACGTGCGCGGATGGATGAACACCAACAACGCGCACACAGTTTGATGAATGTCGATGACGTGCGTGCAGATTGACGATCGCTGATGACGCGCACGCGGATCGATGAAAACCGATGACGCTCCCGTGCTTATTGATGAACGCTGCCGACACGCGCGCGGATCGACGAACGCTGACAACGTGCGTGCAGATTGATGATTGCCGATGACGTGCGCGCGGATTGACAAACACGGATGACGCGCACGCGGATCGACCATCGCCGACGACGTGTGCACGGATCGAAGAAAGCCAACGACGCTCGTGCGGATCAACGATCGCCGATGATGCACGCGTGGATCGACAAATGCCGATGACGCTCGCACGCCTATCGACGAACGCCGATGATGCGCGCGTACAGATCGACGAACACCGACGATGCGTGCGTGTGGATCGATGAACGCCGTTGACGCTCACGCGGATCGACGATCGTCGACGATGCACGCGCAGATCAATGAACGCCGACGATGGGCGCGTGGTTCACGAACGCCGATGACACGCACGCAGATCATGAACGCCGACGCAGTGTGCACAGATCAAAGAACGTGGACGAGGCACGCACGGATCGATGACCGCTGATGATGCGCACGCGCTTATGAACGAACGCAAAACGCGCGTGCACCGATCGACGAACACCGATGACGCTCACGCGCTTATTGACGAACGACAACGACGCGCGCGCGTGGATCGATGAACGCCGATGATGCGCGCTCAGATTGACAAACACGGACGACACGTGTGTGCAGATCGACGAACGCCAATGTCGCACACTCAGATCGATGAATGCGGATGACACGTGCGTGGATCGACAATCGCCGATGATGCACGTGCGGATCGATGAACACCGATGACGCTCGCACACTTATCAATGACGCCAACGACCTGCGCGTGGATCGACGAACGCGGATGACACGCGCACGGATCAATGTTCACCGACGACACGCGCATGGATCGATGATCGCCGACAACGCGTGCACGGATCAACGAACGCCGAAGACGCACGCACGCTTATCGACGAAAGCCGACGACGCGCGCGCACGGATCGACGAACGCTGACGATGCTCACGTGCTTATCGACGAACGCCGATGACGCGCGAGCGCGGATCGACGAATGCCGATGACGCACGCATGCAGATTGACATACACCGACGATGCATACGCACGGATCGACGAACACCAATGATGCTCACGTGCATCGATGATCGCCGACGATGCACGTGCGCATTGACGAATGCCGAAGATGCGTGTGCGGATCAACGATCGCCGAAGACGCGTGTACTGATCGACCAATGCCGACATCGCACCCAGATTTATGAACGCGGATGACGCGCACACGGATTGACGAACGCTGACAACGCGCACGCGCAGATCGACGATCGACGATGACACGCGCGCAGTTCGAGGAACGCCAACGAATTGCGCACGCGGATTGACGAACACCGACGAAGTGCACACGCGGGTCGACGAATGGTGACGACGCTCGTGCGCTTATCAATGAACGAAAATGACGCACGCGCACGGATCAACGAACACCGATGACGCACACGCTCGGATCGACGAACGCCGAAGACGCGTGCGCGGACGGACGAAAGATGATGACGCGCGTGCGGATCGACGAACGCCGATGACGCCCGCGTGGATCAGCGAACACGGACGACTTGCATGCGGATCGACGAACGCCGACGACGCCCGTGCGGATCGACGAACACAGACGACGTGCGCGCGATGTCATGCGCAGATCCACGAACGCCGACGACACGTGCGCGGATCGACGAATGCCAACGTCGTGCGTGCGGATCGACGAACGCCGACGACGCGTGCGCGCGGATCGACGAACGCCGACGAGGCTCATGCGCTTATCGACGAACGCCGATGTCGTGCGTGCGGATCGACGAACGCCAATGACGCGTGCGCGCGCATCTCGAACACAAAAGGCACACGCGCGCTTATCGTCGAACGCTAATGACGCACGCGCGTGGATCGACGATCGCCGATGACGCGTGCACAGATCGAATAATGCCGACATCGCGTGCGGATCGACAAACACGGACGACGCGCACGTGGATCGACGATCAGCAAACGTGCGCGTGTGATCGACGAACGCTGACGTTGCATGCGTGGATCGACGATCGCCGACAATGCATGCACAGATCGACGAAGGTGAAGACGCGCACGCGGATCGAGGAACGCCGATGATGCATGCGCGAGGATCGACGAACGCCATCGACACTCATGTGCTTATCGATGAACGCCGAAGACGCGCGCACGTGGATCGACGAATGCCGATGACGCACGCATGCTGATCGACATACACCGACGATGCGTACGCGAGATCGACGAACGCCGATGACACTCATGCGCATCGATGATCACCGATGATGCACGCGCGCATTGACGAACACCGAAGACGCGATTGCGGATTGACGATCGCCGAAGACGCATGTGCGGATCGACCAACGCCGACATAGCACCAGGATTTATGAACGCAGATGACGCACACGCAGATCGACGAACGCCGTCGACGACCGCGCAGATCGACGATCACCGAAGACACGTGCGCGGATCGATGAATGCCGATGACGTGTGCACGGATCAACGAACGCCGACAACGCCCGCACGTATCGATGTACGCCGATGACGCACGTGCGGATAGACGATCGCCGACGACGTGCACGCGGATTGACGATCGCCGAGGACATGCGCGCGGATCGACGATCACCGATGACGTGCGCGCGGATCGACGAACGCCGACAATGCGCGCTCAGATCGACGAACACGGATGATGCGTGTGCGCGGATCGATAACACCAATGACGCGTGCTCAGATCGATGAACACGGATGACACGCGCATGGATCGATGAACGCCGACAATGCACACGCTGATCGACGATCGCCGATGACGTGCGCTTCAGATCGACGATCGGCGACGACGCGCATGCGGATCGACAAATGCCAACGACGCATGCGCGGATCAACGAAGGTCGAAGTCCCGTGCGTGCGGATCGATGAACGCCGAAGACGCTCGTGCGCTTATCGATGAACTTGGATGACGTGCGCGCTGATCGACGAACACCGATGATGTGCACGAATCGACGATCACCGATGATGGGCCCGCAGATCGACGAATGCCGATGATGCGTGCGCGGATCCACAAACGTGAACGATGCGGGCGCACAGTTCAACAAATGCCGATGACGCTCGCGCGCTTATCGACGAACGCCGATGACGCGTGTGCGTGGATCGACGAACGTCGAAGACGCGCACGCAGATCGACAATCGCCGACGACGCACGCGCGGATCGATGACCGCCGACGACACACGTGTGGATCAATGAACGCCAACGTCGCGCGCCCGTGGATCGACGAATGCCGACGGCGCTCGCGCGCTTATCGATGAACGCTAATGGTGCATGCACGTGGATCGAAGAATGCCGACGACACGCGCGTGCAGATTGACGATCGCCGACGACGCGCATGCAGTTCGAGGAACGCCGAAGAATTGCGCACGCGGATCGACGAATGCTGACGAAGCGCACACGTGGGTCGACGAACGCCGATGATGCTCGTGCGCTTATCGACGAACGCCAACGACGAGCGCGCACGGATCAACGAACGCCGATGACGCACACACTCGGATCGACGAACGCCGACGATGCGTGCGCGGACGGACGAATGACGATGACGCGCACGCGGATCGACGAACGCCCACGATGCCCATGCGGATAAACGAACACGGACGACGTGTGCGCGGATCGACGAACGCCGACGACGCGCACGCGGATCAACGAACGCCGACGAGGCACACGTGGATCGAAGAACGCCGAAGACAGACGCGTGCTTATAGACAACAGTCGATGCGCGCGCGTGGATCCTTGAATGCCGAAGACGCGCGCGTGGATCGATGATTGCCAACGACATGCGCGCGGATCGACAAACGCCAAAGACATGCACACACGGATCGACGAATGCCGACCACGCGCGAGCGCTTATCGACGAACGCCGATGACGCGCGCGCGCGTATCAACGAACGCCGACGGCGCTCACGCGCTTATCGATGAACGCCCACGACGTGCGCGCGGATCGACGATTGCCGACGATGCACACGCGGATCGACGATCGCCGATGACGTGCACGTGGATCGACGATCGCCGACGACGCGCGCGCGGATTGATGAACGCCGACGAGGCACGCGCGGATCGACAAATGCCGACGACGTGCGCGCGGATGGGCAAACGCCGACAATGCTCATGCACTTATCGACGAACGCCGACGACGCACGCGCATGGATCAACGAACGCCGACGACGTGCGCATGGATGGGCAAACACCGACGACGCTCGTGCACTTATCGATGAACGCCGATTACGCGCGCGCACGGATCAACGAACCCCGATGATGCATGCGCTCGAATTGACGAACGCTGAGGACGCGTGCGCGGATCAACGAACGCCGACGACGCTCGTGCGCTTATCGATGAACGCCGACTATGCGCGCACACGTATCGACGAACCCTGATGACGCGCGCGCTCAGATCAACGAACACGGACGACGCGTGTGCGCAGAACGGCGAACGCCAATGACGCGTGCTAAGATCGACGAACGCGAATGACACGCGTGCGGTTCGATGAATGCCGACAACGCGCGCACTGATCGATGATGCCGACGACGCGCGCTTCAGATCGACGATCGGCGACGACGCGTGCACGGATCGACAAACGCCGATGACACGTGCGTTCGGATCGACGAACGCCGATGATGCCCGCGTGGATCAATGATCGCCGACGACGCGCTAGCGGATCGACGATCGCCAACAACGTGTGCACGGATCGACAAAGCTCGACGTCCCACGCGCGTGGATCGACGAACGCCGATGACGCTCCTGCGCTTATCGACGAACGCCGACGACGCGCGCACGCGAATCAATGAACGTCAATGACGCACGCGCTCGGATCGACAAACACCGATGACACGTGCACAGATCGATGAACGCAGATGACGCCCGTGTGCTTATCGATGAACGCCATCTACGCACGCGCACGGATCGACGAACGCCGATGACGCGTGCGCAGATGGACGAAAGACGATGACGCGCACGCGGACCGATGAACACCGACGATGCCCACGCGGATCGACGAATGCGGACGACGTGCGCGCGGAACGACGAACACCAATGGCGCGCGCGCGGATCAAAGAACGCCGACAACGCGCGCGCGTGGATCAACAAATGCTGAAGACGCACGCGTGCTTATAGACGAAATTCGACGCGCGTGCGCAGATCGACGAACGCCGAAGACGCGCACGCAGATTGACGATTGCCGACGACGTGTGCGCTGATCGACGAACGCCAACGACGTGCGCATGCGAATCGACGAACGCCGACGACGCACGAGCGCTTATCGACGAACGCTGACGACGCGCGCGTGCGGATCAACGAACGCTGACGGCGCTTGCGTGCTTATCGACGAAGGCTAATGACGCATGCGTGTGGATCGACGATCGCCGATGATGTGCACACGGATCAAAGAACGCCAATGACGCTCGCGCGGGTCAATGATCGCCGAAGACGCACGCGCGGATCAACAAATGCCGACGACACGCGCGCGGATCTACGAACGCCGATGACGTGCGCATGGATCGACGAACACCAACAACGCGTGCTCTGATCGAAGAACACAGACGATGCGTGTGCGCAGATCGAAGAATGCCAAACGACACGTGCTTAGATCGATGAACGTGGATGACACGCGCGCGGATCGACGAACGCCGATAATGCATGTGCGTGAATTGATGAATGCCGATGACGCGCGCGCATGGATCAATGAACGCCAAAGACGCGCGCGCGGATCGACGAACGTCGATGATGTGCATGCTGATCGACGATCGACGACACGCGCTCGGACCGACGAACGTCGATGACACGTGCGCACGGATCGACCAACGCCGATGACGCGCGTGCAGATAGATGAACACCGACGTCGCGCGCGCAGATCCATGAACGACGACGACGTGCGCGTGCTTATGAACGAACGCCGTCGACGCGCGTGCGTGAATTGACAAATTCCGATGACGCGCGCGCATGGATCAACGAATGCCAAAGACACGCTCACGGATCGACGAACATCGACGATGCACGCGCTGATCGACGATCGCCGACACACGCGCGGACCGATGAACGCCGATGACACGCGCGCACGGATCGACGAACGCCGATGACGCGCGTGCAGATCGACGATTGCTGACGACGTGCGCGTGGATCGACGAACGTGGATGATGCGCGCGCAGATCAACGATCGCCGACAGCGCGCACGCGGATTGAAGAACGCCGACGTTGCACATGCAGATCGATGAACGCTGACAACGCGTGCACACGGATCGACGAACGCCAAAGACGTGCACGCGGGGATTGACGAACGCCGATGACGCTCGCGCGCTTATCGACGAACGCCGACGACGTGTGTGCGTGAATCGACAAATGCCGACGACGCACACGAGTGGATCGATGAACGCCGATGTCCTGCGCGTGCGGATCGACGAACGCCAACGTCGCACGCATGCTGATCGACGAACACCGATGACGCGCGCGAATCGACGATCACCGATGACGGGCCCGTGGATCGACGAATGCCGATGACGCGTGCGTGGATCCATGAACGTGAACGATGCAGGCGCACGGTTCAACAAATGCTGACGACGCTCGCACGATTATCGATGAACGCCGATGACGCGTGTGCGTGGATCGACGAACGTCGAAGACGCGCGCGCAGATCGACGATCGCCGATGATGCATGCGCGGATCGATGATCGCCAACAACGCGCGTGCAGATCAATGAACGCCGTCACGTGCCCGTGGATCGACGAATGCCGATGGCGCTCGCGCGCTTATCGATGAATGCTAATGATGCGCGCGCGTGGATCGACGATCGCCGACGATGCGCGCACAGATCGAAAAACGCCGACGACGCTCGCGCGCTTATCAATGAACACCGATGACGCACGCGCACGGATCGATGAACGCCCACGATGCGCGTGCGGATCGACGATCGCCGACGACGCACGTGCTGATCGACGATCAACGAAGATGCACGCGTGGATCGATGAACGCCGACGACGCGCGCGTGCAGATTGATGATCGCCGACGACTTGCGCGCGGTTCGAGGAACGCCGAAGAATTGCGCACGCAGATCGACGAATGCTGATGAAGCGCACACGCGGGTCGACGAACGCCGATGATGTTCGTGTGCTTATCAACGAACACCAACGATGAGCGCGCATGGATCAATGAACGCCGATGACGCACACGCTCAGATTGACGAACGCCGATGATGGGTGCGCGGACGGACGAAAGACGATGACGCGCGCGCAGATCGACGAACGCCGACGATGCCCATGCGGATCAAAGAACACGGACGACGTGTGCACAGATCGATGAATGCCGACGACGCGCATGCGGATCAACGAACGCCGACGAGTCGCACGTAGATCGATGAACGCCGAAGACGCACGCGTGCTTATAGACAACACTCGATGCGCACGCGTGGATCGATGAACGCCGAAGACACGCGCGCGGATCGACAATTGCCAACGACATACGCACGGATCGACAAACGCCAAAGACATGCGCACGCGGATCGACGACTGCTGACGATGCGCAAGCGCTTATCGACGAACGCCGATGACGCACGCGCACGTATCAACAAACGCCGATGGCGCTCGCGCGCTTATCAATGAACGCCCACGACGTGCGCGTGGATCGACGATCGCTGACAACGCACACACGGATCGACGATCGCTGATGACGTGCACGTGGATCGACGATCGCCAACCACGCGCGCGTGGATCGATGATCGCCAACAACGCGCGTGCAGATCAATGAACGCCAACGTCACGTGCCCGTGGTTCGACGAATGCCGATGGCGCTCGCGCGCTTATCGATGAATGCTAATGATGCGCGCGCGTGGATCGACAATCGCCGACGACGCGCGCACAGATCGAAAAACGCCGACGACGCTCGCGCGCTTATCAATGAACACCGACGACGCACGCGCGCGGATCGATGAACGCCCACGATGCACGCGCGGAACGACGATCGCCGACGACGCACGTGCGGATCGACGATCAACAAAGACGCACGCGTGGATCGACGAACGCCGACGACGGGCGCATGCAGATTGACGATCGCCGACGACGCGCACGCAGTTCGAGGAACGCCGAAGAATTGCGCACGCAGATCGACGAATGCTGACAAAGCGCACACGCGGGTCGACGAACGCCGATGATGCTCGTGTGCTTATCGACGAACGCCAATGATGAGCGCGCATGGATCAACGAACGCCGATGACGCACACGCTCGGATCGACGAACGCCGATGATGCGTGCACGGACGGACAAAAGACGATAACGCGCGCGCAGATCGACGAACGCCGACGATGCCCATGCGGATCAAAGAACACGGACGATGTGTGCACGGATCGATGAATGCCGATGACGCGCACGCGGATCAACGAACGCCGACGAGGCGCACGTGGATCGACGAATGCCGAAGACGCACGCGTGCTTATAGACAACACTCGATGCGCGCGCGTGGATCGATGAACACCGAAGACACACGCGCGGATCGACGATTGCCAACGACATACGCATGGATCGACAAACGCCAAAGACATGCGCACGCGGATCGACGAATGCCGACGATGCGCGAGCGCTTATCGACGAACGCCGATGACGCGCGCGCACGTATCAACGAACGCCGACGGCACTCGCGCGCTTATCGACGAACGCCGACGACGCGCGCGCGCTTATCAATGAACGCCCACGACGCGCGCGCAGATCGACGATCGCTGACAACGCACACGCGGATCGGCGATCACCGATGACGTGCACATGGATCGACGATCGCCGACCACGCGCGCGCGGATTGACGAACGCCGACGAGGCACGCGCGGATCGACGATCACCAACGACGCACCCGCGGATCGACGAACGCCGACGTCACGTGTGGATCAATGAACACGGACGAGGCACGCGCGGATCAACGAATGCCAATGTCACGTGCAGATCGACGAATGCCGACGTCGCGCGTGCGGATTGACGAACGCCGATGACGCGCACGTGCGGATCGACGAACGCTGACATTGCGCGCGGATCAACGAACGCCGACGTCACACGCACGGATCGTCGAACGCCGACGGCGTGCGCGTGGATCGATGAACGCCGACGATGCACGTGCACGGATCGACGAACACCAACGACGTGCGTGCACGGATCGACGAACGCCGACAACGCATGCGCAGATCGACGAACTCCGACGACGTGCGCGCGGATCGACGAACGCTGACCTCATGCGCTCGGATCGACGAACACAGACGACACGTGTGCGCGGATCGATGAACGCCTACGACACGCACGCGCGGATCGATGAACGCCAACAACGCACGCGCTGATTGACGATCGCCGACGACGTGTGCTTTGGATCGACGATCGGCGACGATGCGTGCGTTCGGATTGACGAACGCCGATGACGCATGCGTTCGGATCGATGAACGCCGATGACGCCCGCGCGGATCGATGATCGCCGATGACGCGCATGTGCGGACTGACGAAAAATGATGACGTGAGCGCGGATCGACGAACGCCGACGTCACCCGCGTGGATCGACGAACGCGGACGACGTGCGTGCGGATAAACGAAAGCCGACGACGTGCACGCGGATCGACGAACGCCGACGACGCATGCGCGCGGATCGACGAACGCCGATGATGCACGTGTGCGGATTGACGAACGCGGATGATGCACGCGCGTAGATTGACGAACGCCGATGACCTTCGCGTGCTTATCCACGAATACCGACGACGCACGCGCGGATCGAAAACGCCGATGACTCACGCGTGTGGATTGACGAACACGGATGACACGTGTGCGAATCGACGATCGCAGATGACGTACGCGCGGATCGACGATCACCAAAGACGTGCCCGCTGATCAAAGAATGCCGACATCACGTGCGGATCGACGAACGTGGACGACGCGCGCTAAGATCGTCGAACGCCAACGTCGCGTGCAAATCGACGAACGATGACGTCACGCGCGCGGATTGATGAACGCTGATGATGCGCGCGTGCGGATCGATGAATGCCGAGGTTGCGTGCGGATCGACGAATGCTGACATCAAACGCGCGTATCGATGAACGCCGACGACGCACGCACGCGGATCGACGAACGCGGATGACGCACGCGTGGATCGACGAACGCCAACGTCGCGTGCAGATCGATGAACGCCGACATCGCGCGTATGGATCGATGAATGCGGATGACGCGCGCGCGGATCGACGAACGCCAACGTCGCATGCAGATCGACGAACCCCGACATCGCGCACGCGGATCAACGAACGCAGATGATGCGCGCGCGGATCGACGACACCAACATCGCGTGCAGATCGACGAACGCCGACGTCGCGCGTGCGGATCGATGAACGCTGACGACGCGCGCGTGCGGATCGATGAACGCTGACGTTGTGCGCGGATCGACGAATGCCGACGTCACACGCGCGGATCGACGAACGCCGATGACGCACGCGTGGATCGATGAACGCCGACGACGTACGCGCGGATTGACGAACGCCGACAACGTGCGCTCTGATCGATGAACACAGACGACGCGTGTGCACGGATCGATGAACGCTGATGACGCGCGCGCGTGGATCGATGAACGCCAATGATGCCCGCAGATCGAGAAACGCGGACGATGCACGTGCAGATCGACAAACGCGGACGATGCGCGCGCAGATCGACGAACGCCGACGACGCGCACGCGCGGGTCGATGAACTCCGATGTCACGCGCAGATCGATGAACATGGATGATGCGCGCACGTATCTTCGAACGCCGTTGATGCACGCGCGGATCGACGAACGCTGACGACGCGCACATGGGGTTCAACGAACGCCGACGACATGCACGCAGATCGACGAACGCCGACGACGCGGCGTGCAGATTGACGATCGCCAATGACGCGTACGCGGATCGACGAACGCTGCTGACGCACGCGGAATGACGAACGCCGATGATTCACGCGCGTGGAATGACGAACACAGATGACACGCGTGCGGATCGACGATCACCAATGACGCGCGAGAGGATCGACGAACGCCGATGATGCACGCGCGTGGATCGACGAGGGCCGATGACGCACACGCGCGTATCGACAAATGCCGTCGATGCCCACGCGGATCCACGAACGCCGACGATGCGTGCTCACATTGATGAACACGGACGACGTGTGTGCGCAGATCGATGAATGCCAATGATGCGCACTCAGATCGATGAACGTGGATGACACGCGCGTGGATCAACAATCGCCGATGATGCACGCATGGATCGACGAACGCCGACGATGCTCGCACACTTATCGATGAACGCCGATGACGTGCGCGCGGAATGACGACCGCAGATGACGCACGCGCAGATCTATGATCGCCGACGACACGCGTGCGGATCGACGAATGCCGACGACGCTCGCGCACTTATTGATGAACGCCGACGGTGCGCACGCAGATCGACGAACGCCAACGACGCGTGTGCAGATTGACGATCCCTGATGACGCGCACATGGATCGATGAATGCCGACGAAGCTTGCGCGCTTATCGACGAACGCCGACAACGCGCGCGTGGATCGACGAACGCCGATGACTCACGCACGCGGATCGATGAACATGGACGACACGCCTGTGGATCGACGATCGCAGATGACGTATGCGCGGAACGACGATCGCCACGACGTGCCCACAGATCGATGAACGCCGACGTCGTGTGCGGATCGACGAACGCCGACGTCGCGCGTGCAAATCGACGAACGCCGACGACGCGCACGTGTGGTTCGACGAACGCCGACGACGTGCTCGCACGGTTTGACGAACGCCGATGACGTGCGCACGCGGATCGAAGAATGCCGACGACGCGCGTGGATCGACGAGGGATGACAACACGCGCGGATCGATGAGGGTTGACGATGCGCACGCACAGATTGACGAACACCGACGATGCCC
>PVHT020000648.1:263738-280880 GCA_004024745.2 Catagonus wagneri | reverse complement strand
CGACGAACGCCGACGACGCGCACGTGTGGTTCGACGAACGCCGACGACGTGCTCGCACGGTTTGACGAACGCCGATGACGTGCGCACGCGGATCGAAGAATGCCGACGACGCGCGTGGATCGACGAGGGATGACAACACGCGCGGATCGATGAGGGTTGACGATGCGCACGCACAGATTGACGAACACCGACGATGCCCCTGCGGATCGAGAAATGCCGACGACGCGCACGCGGATCGACAAATGCCGACAACGCGCGCACGGATGGGCGAAAGCCGACGACGCACACTCGGATCGACGAACCCCAACGATGTGCGCGCGTAACGACCAATGCCAACAACGCGCACTCGGATCGACGAACACAGATGACGCGTGTGCGTGGATCGACGAACGCCAATAACATACGCTCAGATTGACGAACGCGGATGACATGCGCGCGGATCGACGATCGCCAACGATGCACGCACTGATTGATGATCGCTAACGACGTGCGCTTTGGATCGACGATCGGCGACGACACGCGCATGGATCGACAAATGCCGATGACGCATGCATTCGGATCGACGAACGCCGACGACGCTCGTGCGCTTATTGATGAACGCCGACGACGCACCCGCACAGATCGACGAACGCCGACGATGCGCGTGCATGGACCGACGAAAGATGATGACGCGCGCGCGGATCGACGAACGCCGACGACACCCACGTGGATCGACGAACACGGATGACGTGCACGCGGATCAACGAATGCCGATGATGCTCACACGGATTGACGATCGCCGACGATGCACGCGTGGATCGACGAACGCCGATGACGCTCACATATTTATTGACGAAAGCAGACGACGCACGCGCGGAACGACGAACGCGGACGTGTCACACGCGGATCGACGATTGCTGATGATGTGCGTGCGGATCGATGAACGCTGACGTCGCCCGTGCGCGGATAGACAAACGCCGACGACGCACGCGTGGATCGACGAACGCAGATGTCGCGCGCAGATCGACGAACGTGGAAGACGCGCGCGGGGATCGACGAATGCCGACGACGCGCACGAGCGGATCGACAAACGCCGATGACGCGCCTGCGGATTGACAATCACCAACGACGTGCGCAGATAAACGAATGCCGAGGTCACGCACGCGCAGATTGACGAACGCCGACGAACGTACGCTAATCGATGAATGCCGACGACGCCCACGCGGATCGACGAACGCCAACAACATGCTCGCGGATCGACGAACGACGACGATGCGCGCACGCGGATCGACCAATGCCGATGACGCGCACGCAGATCGACTAATGCCGATGATACGCGTGCAGATTGATGATCGCCGATGACGCGCATGCGGATCGACGAATGCTGACGATGCTCACGTGCTTATCGATGAACTCCAACGACGCATGTGCCAATCGACGAACGCCGATAATTCACGCACGTGGATCGATGAACGCGGACGACACGCACGCAGATCAACGATCGCAGACGACGTACGCATGGATCAACGATCGCCAACGACGAGCCCACGGATCGATGAACGCTGACGTCGCGTGCTGATCGACGATCACCGACGACGCGCGCGTGTGGATCGACGAACGACGATGACGCTCGCGCGCTTATCAACGAACGCTGGCGACGCGCGCGTGAGGTACGCCGAACGCCGACGACGTGCACGAGTGGATCGACGAACGCGGATTTCGTGCACGTGTGGATCGATGAACACTGATGACACTCGCGCGATTATCGACGAACGCCAACGACGCACAAGCGCGGATATATGAACGCCCATGACGCATGCATGGATCGATGAAGGCGAAGACGCGCACGCGGATTGACGAACACCAACGATGTG
Source organism: Catagonus wagneri (assembly GCA_004024745.2). Classification (NCBI taxonomy): domain Eukaryota; kingdom Metazoa; phylum Chordata; class Mammalia; order Artiodactyla; family Tayassuidae; genus Catagonus; species Catagonus wagneri. Next base: position 279,027 of record PVHT020000648.1, on the reverse strand, counting down.
CGTGTGGATCAACGAACGCCAAAGACGCTTGCACGCTTATTGACAAACGCCGATGTTGCTTTCATGCAGATCGACGAACGCCGACATCGCACGCACGCGGATCTACGAACGCCGATGACGTGCACGTAGATCGATGATCACCGACGACGCGCACATGGATCAACGAATGCCGAAGATGCGCGCACGCTTATCGACGAAAGCCGACAACGCGCGCGCGCGGATCAACGAACGCCAACTACGCTCACGTGCTTATCGACGAACGCCGACGACGCACGCGCACAGATCGATGAACGCTGATGATGCGCGCGTGCGGATTGATGATCGGCGACGACGTGTGCATGCGGATCGACGATCGCCGATGATGCGCACGTGGATCGACGAACGTTGACGACGCTCGCACGCTTATCGATGAACGCTGATGACATGCGTGCAGACAGACGAATGCCGACGACTCACGTGCGCGGATCGACGAACGCCGACGATGACCACACGTGGAGTGACGAAGGCCAATGACGCTTGCGCGGATTGACGATTGCCGACGACGCGCGTGCGGATCGATGAACGCTGACAACTCACGTGTGTGGATCGATGAACGCGGACGACGCTCACGCGGATCGATGATCGCTGACAAAGCGCATGCAGATCGACGATTGCCGGCGACGTGCACGTGGATCGACAAATGCAGATGACGCGCGTGCGGATCGACGATCGCCGATGACACACGTGCAGATCGACGAACGCCACCATTGCTTGCACGCTTATCGACGAACGCCGACGACGCAAACGCAGATCGACTAATGCTGACGACGCGTGTGCAGATTGACGATCGCTGACGACGCACACACGAAACGACGAACGCCGATGATCTTCGGCTGCTTATCCACGAACACCGACGACGCACGTGCGGATCGATGAACGCCGATGACTCACTTGCGCGGATTGACGAATGCGGACGACACGCGTGTGGATCGATGATCGCAGACGACGTACGTGCGGATCGAGATCACCAACGACGCGCCCACGGATCGACGAACGCCGACGTCACGTGTGGATCGACGAACGCGGACGAGGCGTGCGCGGATCGACGAACGCCGACGTCGCGTGCAGATCGACGAACGACGACGTTGCGCGCACGGATTGACAAATGCCGACGACGTGCGCGTGCGAATCGACGAACTCTGACGTTGCGTGCGGATCGACGAACGCTGAAGTCACACGCGTGGATCGACGAACGCCGACAATGCACATGCGCGGATCGACGAACGCAGACGACATGCGCGCGCTGATCGATGAACGCTGAAGACACACGCACGCTGATCGACGAATGCCGACGACGCGGGCGCGTGGATCGACGAACGCCAATGACGCACGCGCGGATCGACGAATGCCGACGACGTGCACGTGGATCGACGAACACCGACCTCGTGCGCTCGGATCGACAAACACAGATGACACGTGTGCGCGGATCAACGAACGCCGATGACGCGCACGCGCGGATCCACGAACGCCGATGACGCACGCGCTAATCGACGATCGCCGACGACGTGTGCTTCGGATCGACGATCGGCGATGACACGCGCGTGGATCGACAAACGCTGACGCCGCGTGCATTCGGATCGACGAACGCCGATGACGCCCGAGTGGATGGACGATCGCCGACGATGCACGTGCGCGGACCGATGAGAAATCATGAAGTGCACGCGGATCTCGAAAGCTGATGACACCCGCGTGGATCGACGAACGCGGACGACGTGCATGCGGATCAACGAACGCCGACGACATGCACGCGGATCAACGAACGCCGACGATGCGCGCGCGTATTTACGAATGCCGACGACGCGCGTGCACGGATCGACGATCGTCAACAACGCGCGAGAGGATCGACGAACGCCGATGATGTGCGCGTGCGGATCGACGAGGGCCGACGACGCGCGCTCACATTGATGAACACAGACGACATGTGTGCGCGGATCGACGAACGCCAATGACGCGCACTCAGATCGATGAATGCAGATGACACGCGCGCGGATCGACAATCGCCGACAATGCACTCGCGGATTGACGAACGCCGACGACATGCAAGCGCTTATCGACGAAAGACGACGACGTGCGCGCGGGGATCGATGAACGCCGACGTCGTGCGCGCGTTGTTCGATGAACGCCGATGACGCACGAGCGCTTATTGACGAACGCCGATGACGCACGCGCGTGTATCGTTGAATGCCAATGGCGCACGCGTGCTTATCAATGAATGCTAATGACGCACGCGCGCGGATCGATGAACGCCGATGACGCTCACGCGGAACGATGATTGCCGACGATGCATGCGTGGATCGACGAACGCCGACGATGCTCGCACACTTATCGACGAACGCCGACGACGCGCGCGTGGATCGACGAACGCCGATGACTCACGTGCGCGGATTGACAAACGTGGATGACGCGCGCGTGTATCGACGAACGTGGATGATGCGCGCACGGATCAACGAACGCCGATGACTCACGCACGCAGATCGACGAACGTAGACAACGCGCGCGCGGATCAATGAACGCTGAAGACGCACACGTGCTTATCGACGAATGCCGATGATGCTCACGCACTTATCGACGAAGGCTGATGACGGGCGGGCGTGGATCAACGAACGCCGATGACGCTCACGCGCTTATCGACGAACGCCGATGACGCGCGCGCACGGATCAACGAACGCCAAAGACGCGCACACTGATCGACGAACGTCGACGAAGCGTGCGCTGATCGACGAACGCTGATGACGCGCACGCACAGATCGACCAACGCCAACGACATGCACGCAGATCAATGATCATCGACTACGCACGCACGGATCAATGAATGCCAACGACGCTCGCGGTCTTATCGATGAACGCCGACGATGTGCACGCAGATTGACGAACACCGATGACGCGCATGCAGATTGATGATCACCGATGATGCGCACGCGGATCGACGAACACCGACAACGCTCTTGCGCTTATCGATGAACGCCAATGACGCGAATGCAGATCTAAGAACGCCGACGATGCTCACGTGCTTATCGATGAACGCCAATGACGCGCGGGCGGATTGACAAACGCTGATGACTCACGGGTGCGGATCGACGAATGCGGAGGACACGCGCACGGATCGACGATCACAGACGACGTACGCGTGGATCAGCGATCGCCAATGACGCGCCCACGGATCGACGAACGCCGACGACGCACGCGCGGATCAACGAATGCCGACGATGCACGTGCGGATGGGTGAACGCTGATGACGCACCCGCGGATCGACGAACTCCGACGTCACGTGCGGATCAACGAACGCGGATGACACGCGCGCGGATCGACGAACGCCGACGTCGCATGCAGATCGACGAACGCTGACGTCACACACGCGGATTGACGAACGCCGACGATGCGCGCGTGCGGATCGACGAATGCCAACGACGTGCACACGGATCGATGAATGCCGATGATGCGCGTGCGGATGGGTGAACGCCGATGACGCACCCGCGGATCGACGAACGCCGACGTCACGTGCGGATCAACGAACGCGGATGACGCACGCGCGGATCGACGAACGCCGACGTCGCGTGCAGATCGACGAATGCCGACGTCATGCACGCAGATCAACGAACGCCGATGACACGCGCGTGTGGATCGACGAACGCCAACGACGTGCGCACGGCTCGACGAACACAGACGACGCGTGTGCACGGATCGACGAACGCCAACGACGCGTGCTCAGATCAATGAATGCGGATGACATGCGCGTGGATCGACGAACGTGACGACGCACGCACTGATCGACGATCGCTGACGACGTGTGCTTCAGATCGACGATCGGCGATGACGCACGCGTGGATCGACAAACGCCGATGACGCGTGCGTTCGGATTGATGAACGGTGATGACGCCCACGCGGATCGACGATCGCCGAAGACACGCATGCGCAGACCGACAAAAGCTGATGACGCGCGCGCGGATCGACGAACGCCGACGACACCCGCGTGGATCGACGAATGCGAACGACGTGTGCGGGGATCAACGAACGCCGATGACGTGCACGCGGATCAATGAACGCCGATGATGCACGCGTGTATTTACGAATGCCGACGACGTGCCTGCACGAATCGACGATCGCCAACGACGTGCGAGAGGATCGACGAACGCCGATGATGTGCGCGTGCGGATCGACGAGGTCCGATGACGCACACGCGTGTATCGACAAATGCCATTGACGCCCGCGCGGATCGACGAACGCCAACGATGCGAGCTCACATTGATGAACACAGATGACGTGTGTGCGTGGATCAACGAACGCCAATGACGCGCCCTCAGATCAATGAATGCAGATTACACGCGCACGAATCGACAATCGCCAACGATGCACGCGCGGATTGACGAACGCCGAGGACATGAGAGCGCTTATCGACGAAAGACGATGACGTGCGCACGGGGATCGACGAACGCCGACGTCGTGCGCACGTGGTTTGACGAACGCCGACGACGCGCGAGCGCTTATTGACGAACGCCGATGACGCGCACGCACTTATCGAATGCCAATGGCGCATGCGTGCTTATCAATGAATGCTAATGACGCACACGCACGGATCGACGAACGCCGATGACGCTCGCGCGGAACGATGATTGCCGACGATGCATGCGTGGTTCGACGAAGGCCATCAACGCTCGCACACTTATCGACGAACGCCGACGACTCACGCGCGCGGATTGACGAACGTGGATGACGCGCGCGTGGATCGACGAATGACAACGACGCGCGCGTGTGGATCGACGAACCACAATGACGCATGCACGCTTATCGACGAACGCCGACAACGCTTGCACGCGGATCCACAAACGCCGACGACGCGTGCGCGCGGATCAACGAACACCAAAGTTGCGCGCGCAGATCGACGAACACCGACGACGCTCACACGCTTATCGACGAAGGCCGATGACGTGCGCGCGTGGATCGACGAATGCCGACGACGCTCACGCGCTTATTGACGAAGACCGATGACGTGCGGGCGCGGATCGACGAATGCCGATGACGCTCACGCTCTTATCAATGAACACCGACGACACGCGCACACGGATCAACGAACGCCAAAGACGCGCGCGCGGATCGACGAACGTCGACGATGTGAGTGCTGATCGACAATCGCCGATGCGCACAAGGATCGACGAATGCTGATGACGTGCGTGCACGGAACGACCAACGCCAATGACACGCGTGCAGATCGACGATCGCCGACTATGCACGCGCGGATCGACGTACGCCAACGACGCTCGCTTGCTTATCGATGAACGCCGAAGACGCGCACGCAGATCGATGAACGCCGATGACGCGCACGCAGATTGATGATCGCCAATGATGCGCACGCAGATCGACGTATGCCGAAGACGCTCGCGCGGATCGATGATCACCGACGATGCACACACGGATCGATGAACGCCGATGATGCTCGCACACTTATCGACGAACGCTGATGACTCACGCACGCGGATCGACAAACGCGAAAGATGCACGCGCGGATCGACGAACGCGGATGAGGCACGTGAGGATCGACGATTGCTGACAATGCGCACGTGGATCGATGATCGCCGATGACGCTCTCGCGGATCGATGAACGCCAATGTCTCACACAGATCGACGAACGCGGACGACGCACGTGCATATCGACGAACGCCAAAGACGTGCACGCGGATTGATGAATGCCGACATCATGTGCGCGGATCGACCAACGCCAACAACGTGCGCGCGTGGATCGACGAATGCGAAAGACGCACGCGCGCTTATAGACGAAAGTCGACGATGCGCGCATGTGGATCAACGAACGCCGACGACGCTCACGCGCTAATTGACGAACGCCAATGACGCGTACGAGCGGATCGACGAACGCTGACATCGTGTGTTGGCGGATTGACGAACGCCGATGACACGTGAGCACTTATCGACGAAAGCCGACGACTTGCGCACGGGGATCGACGAACGCCGACGTTGTGCGCGCGTGGTTCAACGAACGCCGATGATGCGCGAGCGCTTATCGACTAACGCCGACGACGCGTGCGCGTGAATCGTCATACACCAATGGCGCACGCGTGCTTATCAATGAACGCTAATGACGCGCGTGCGGATCGACGAACGCTGATGACCCTCACGTGGAACGATGATTGCCGATGATGCACGCGTGGATCGACGAACGCCGACGACGCTCGCACACTTATCGATGAATGCCAATGATGCACGCGTGGATCGATGAACGCCGATGACTCGCGCGCGCGGATCGATGAACACGGATGACGCGCGCAAGTATCGACGAATGCGGACGACGCGCGCGTGGATCGACGAACGCCAAAGACGCACACGTGCTTATCGACGAATGCCAATGACGCTCACGCACTTATCGACGAATGCCGACAACGCGGGTGCGCGGATCGACGAACGCCAACGACGCACGCGCGGATCGACGAACGCCGACGACGTGCGCGTGGATCGACGAACACCGACCTCGTGCGCTCGGATCGACAAACACAGATGACACGTGTGTGCGGATCGACGAACGCCGATGATGCGCACGTGCGGATCCACGAACGCCGACAACGCACGCGCTAATCGACGATCGCCGACGACGTGTGCTTCGGATCGACGATCGGCGACGACACGCGCGTGGATTGACAAACGCTGACGCCGCGTGCATTCGGATCGACGAACGCCAATGACGCCCGTGTGGATGGACGATCGCCGACGATGCACGTGCGCGGACCGATGAAAAATGATGAAGTGCACGTGGATCTATGAACGCCGACGACACCCGCGTGGATCGACGAACGCGGACGACGTGCACGCGGATCAACGAACGCCGACGATGCGCGCGCGTATTTACGAATGCCGACGACGCGCGTGCACGGATCGACGATCGTCAACAACGCGCGAGAGGATCGACGAATGCCGATGATGCGCGCGTGCGGATCGACGAGGGCCGACGACGCGCGCTCACATTGATGAACACAGACGACGTGTGTGCGCGGATCGACGAACGCCAATGACGCGCACTCAGATCGATGAATGCAGATGACACGCGCGCGGATTGACAATCGCTGACAATGCACTCGCGGATTGATGAACGCCGACGACATGCAAGCGCTTATCGATGAAAGATGACGACGTGCGCGCGGGGATCGATGAACGCCGACGTCGTGCGTGCGTTGTTCGACGAACGCCGATGACGCACGAGCACTTATTGACGAACGCCGATGACGCACGCGCGTGTATCGTTGAATGCCAATGGCGCATGCGTGCTTATCAATGAATGCTGATGACGCACACGCGCGGATCGACGAACGCCGACGACGCTCACGCGGAACGATGATTGCCGACAATGCATGCGTGGATCGACGAACGCCGACGATGCTCGCACACTTATCGACGAACGCCGACGATGCGCGCATGGATCGACGAATGCCGATGACTCATGTGCGCGGATTGACAAACGCGGATGACGCACACGTGTATCGACGAACGTGGATGATCGCGCGCGGATAAATGAACGCCGATGACTCACGCACGCAGATCGACGAACGCGGACAACGCGCGCGCGGATAGATGAACGCCGAAGACGCACACGTGCTTATCGACGAATGCCGATGACGCTCACGCACTTATCGACGAAGGCTGATGACGTGCGGGCGTGGATCAACGAACGCTGATGACGCTCACGCGCTTATCGACGAATGCCGAGGACATGCGCGCACGGATCAACGAACGCCAGAGACGCGTGCACTGATCGACGAACGTCGACGAAGCGCGCGCTGATCGACGAACGCTGATGACGCGCACGCACAGATCGACCAACGCCAACTACATGCGCACAGATCGATGATCATCGACTACGCACGCACGGATCGACGAATGCCAATGACGCTCGCGGTCTTATCAATGAACGCCGACAATGTGCACGCAGATCAACGAACACCGACGACGCGCGTGCAGATTGATGATCACCGATGATGCGCACGCGGATCGACGAACACCGACAACGGTCGTGTGCTTATCGATGAACGCCAATGACGCGCGGGCGGATTGACAAACGCTGATGACTCACGGGTGCGGATCAACGAATGCGGAGGACACGCGCATGGATCGACGATCACAGATGACGTACGCGTGGATCAGCGATCGCCAATGACGCACCCGCGGATCGACGAACGCCGACGACGCGCGCGCGGATCAACGAATGCCGACGATGCACGTGCGGATAGGTGAACGCCGATGATGCACCCGCGGATCGACGAACTCCGACGTCACGTGCGGATCAACGAACGCGGATGACACGCGCGCGGATCGACGAACGCCGACGTCACGTGCAGATCGACGAACGCTGACATCACGCACGCGGATTGACGAACGCTGACGACGCGCGCGTGCGGATCGACGAATGCCAACGACGTGCACACGGATCGATGAATGCCGATGATGCTCGTGCGGATAGGTGAACGCTGATGAAGCACCCGCAGATCGATGAACGCCGACGTCACGTGCGAATCAACGAACGCGGATGACGCATGCGCGGATCGACGAACGCCGACGTCGCATGCAGATCGACGAACGCCGACGTCACGCACGCGGATCAACGAACGCCGATGACACGCGCGTGTGCATCGACGAACGCCAACGACGTGCGCACGGCTCGACGAACACAGACGACGCGTTTGCGCGGATCGACGAACGCCAACGACGCGTGCTCAGATCAATGAATGCGGATGACATGCGCGCAGATCGATGAACGCCGACGACGCACGCACTGATCGATGATCGCCGATGACGTGTGCTTCAGATCAACGATCGGCGATGACGCACGCGTGGATCGACAAACGCCGATGACGCATGCGTTCGGATTGACGAACGGCGATGATGCCCGCGCGGATCGACGATCGCCGAAGACACGCATGCGCGGACAGACAAAAGATGATGACGCGCGTGCGGATTGACGAACGCCGACGACACCCGCGTGGATCAACGAACGCGAACGACGTGTGCGTGGATCAACGAATGCCGATGACGTGCACGTGGATCAATGAACGCCGATGATGCACGCGTGTATTTCTGAATGCCAACGACGGGCGTGCACGGATTGACGATCGCCAACGATGTGCGAGAGGATCGACGAACGCCGATGATGTGCGCATGCGGATCGATGAGGGCCGATGACGCACGCGTGTGTATCGACAAATGCCATTGACGCCCACGTGGATCGACGAATGCCAACGATGCGAGCTCACATTGATGAACATGGATGATGTGTGTGCGTGGATCAACAAACGCCAATGACGTGCCCTCAGATCGATGAACACAGATGACACGCGGACGGATCGACAATCGCCGACGATGCACGCGCGGATTGACGAACGCCGACGACATGTGAGCGCTTATCGATGAAAGACGATGACGTGCCCGCGGGGATCGACGAACGCTGACGTCGTGCGCACGTGGTTCGACGAACGCCGATGACGCGCGAGCGCTTATTGACGAACGCCGATGATGCGCACGCACGTATCGAATGCCAATGGCGCATGCGTGCTTATCAATGAACGCTAATGACGCACACGCACGAATCGACGAACGCCGATGATGCTCACGCGGAACGATGATTGCCGACGATGCATGCGTGGATCGACGAAGGCCGTCGACGCTCGCACACTTATCGACGAACGCCGACGACGCGCGCGTGGATCGACGAACGCCGATGACTCACGCGCGCGGATTGAAGAACGCGGATGACGTGCGCGTGTATCAATGAACGCGGACGACGCGCACGCGGATCGACGAATGACAACGACGCGCGCGTGTGGATCGACGAACCACGATGACGCATGCATGCTTATCGACGAACGCCGACGACGAGTGCACGCGGATCCACGAACGCCGACGACGCGTGCGCGCGGATCAACGAACGCCAAAGTTGTGCGCGCAGATCGACGAACACCAACGATGCTCACGTGCTTATCGACGAAGGCCGATGACGTGCGCACGCGGATCGATGAACACCGACGACGCTCACGCGCCTATTGACAAAGGCCGATGACGTGCGGGCGCGGATCGACGAACGCCGACGACGCTCACGCGCTTATCAATGAACACCGACGACGCGCGCACACGGATCAACGAACGCCAAAGACGCGCGCGCGGATCGACGAACGTCGACGATGTGCGTGCTGATCGACAATCGCCGATGCGCACAAGGATCGACGAATGCTGATGACGCACGTGCACGGAACGACCAACGCCAATGACACGCGTGCAGATCGACGATCGCCGACTACGCACGCGCGGATCGACGTACGCCAACGACGCTCGCTTGCTTATCGACGAACGCCGAAGACGCGCACGCAGATCGATGAACGCCGATGACGCGCACGCAGATTGATGATCGCCGATGATGCGCACGCAGATCGACGTATGCCGACGACGCTCGCGCGGATCGATGATCGCCGACGATGCACACACGGATCGATGAACTCCGATGAAGCTCGCACACTTATCGACAAACGCTGACGACTCACGCACGCGGATCGACAAATGCAGACGATGCACGCGCGGATCGACGAACGCGGATGAGGCACGCGAGGAGCGACGATTGCTGATGATGCGCACGTGGATCGATGATCGCAGACGACATGCTCGCGGATCGATGAAAGCCAATGTCGCACACAGATTGACGAATGCGGACGACGCACGTGCATATCGACGAACGCCAAAGACGCACACGCGGATTGATGAATGCCGACATCATGTGCACGGATCGACCAACGCCGACAACGCGCGCGCGTGGATCAACGAATGCCAAAGACGCATGCGCGCTTATAGACGAAAGTCGACGATGCGCGCACGTGGATCAACGAACGCCGACGACGCTCGTGCGCTAATCGACGAACGCCGATGACGCGTACGAGCGGATCGACGAACGCCGACATCGTGCGTTCGCGGATTGACGAACGCCGATGACACGTGAGCACTTATCGACGAAAGCCGACGACTTGCGCACGGGGATCGATGAACGCCAACGTCGTGCGCGCGTGGTTCAACGACCGCCGATGACGCGCGAGCACTTATCGACGAATGCCGACGACGTGCACGCGTGAATCGTCATACGCCAATGGCACACGCGTGCTTATCAATGAACGCTAATGACGCGCGTGTGCGGATCGACAAACGCCGATGACCCTCGCGTGGAACGATGATTGCCGACGATGCACGCGTGGATCGACGAACGCCGACGACGCTCGCACACTTATCGATGAACGCCAATGACGCACGCGTGGATCGATGAACGCCGATGACTCGCGCGCGCGGATCGATGAACACGGATGACGCGCGCAAGTATCGACGAACGCGGACGACGCGCGCGTGGATCGACGAACGCCAAAGACGCACACGTGCTTATCGACGAATGCCAATGATGCTCACGCACTTATCGACGAATGCCGACAACGCGGGTGCGCGGATTGACGAACGCCAACGACGCACGCGCCGATCGACGAACGCCGACGACGTGCGCGTGGATCGACGAACACCGACCTCGTGCGCTCGGATCGACAAACACAGATGACACGTGTACGCGGATCGACGAACGCCGATGATGCGCACGCGCGGATCCACGAACGCCGACGACGCATGTGCTAATCGACGATCGCCGACCACGTGTGCTTCGGATCGACGATCGGCGATGACACGCGCGTGGATCGACAAACGCTGATGCCGCGTGCATTCGGATCGACGAACGCCGATGACGCCCGTGTGGATGGACGATCGCCGACGATGCACGTGCGCGGACCGATGAAAAATGATGAAGTGCACGCGGATCTACGAACGCCGATGACACCCGCGTGGATCGATGAACGCGGACGACGTGCACGCGAATCAACGAACGCCGACGACATGCACGCGGATCAACGAACGCCGACGATGCGCGTGCGTATTTCCGAATGCCGACGACGCGCGTGCACGGATCGACGATCGTCAACAACGCGCGAGAGGATCGACGAACGCCGATGATGCGCGTGTGCGGATCGACGAGGGCCGACGACGCGCGCTCACATTGATGAACACAGACGATGTGTGTGCGCAGATCGACGAACGCCAATGAGGCGCACTCAGATCGATGAATGCAGATGACACGCGCGTGGATCGACAATCGCCAACAATGCACTCGCGGATTGACGAACGCCGACGACATGCAAGCGCTTATCGACGAAAGACGACGACGTGCGCGCGGGGATCAATGAACGCCGACGTCGTGCGCGCGTTGTTCGACGAACGTCGATGACGCACGAGCGCTTATTGACAAACGCCGATGACGCACGCGCGTGTATCATTGAATGCCAATGGCGCACGCGTGCTTATCAATGAATGCTAATGACGCACGCACGCGGATCGACGAACGCCGACGACGCTCACGCGGAACGATGATTGCCGACGATGCATGCGTGGATCGACGAACGCCGACGATGCTCGCACACTTATCGATGAACGCCGATGACGCGCGTGTGGATCGACGAACGCCGATGACTCACGTGCGTGGATTGACAAACGCGGATGACGCACGCGTGTATCGATGAACGTGGATGATGCGCGCACGGATCGACGAACGCCGATGACTCACGAACGCGGATCGATGAACGCGGACAACGCGCGCGCGGATAGATGAACGCCGAAGACGCACACGTGCTTATCGACGAATGCCGATGACGCTCACGCACTTATCGACGAAGGCTGATGACGTGCGGGCGTGGATCAACGAACGCCGATGACGCTCACGCGCTTATCGACGAACGCCGAGGACGCGCGCGCACGGATCAACGAACGCCAAAGACGCGCGCATTGATTGATGAACGTCGACGAAGCGTGCACTGATCAACGAACGCTGATGACGCGCATGCACAGATCGACCAACGCCAACGACATGCGCGCAGATCGATGATCATCGACTACGCACGCACGGATCGACGAATGCCAACGACCCTCGCGGTTTTATCGATGAACGCCGACGACATGCACGAAGATCGACGAACACCGACGACGCGCGTGCAGATTGATGATCACCGATGATGCGCACGCGGATCGACGAACACCGACAATGCTCGTGCGCTTATCGATGAACGCCAGTGACGCGAATGCAGATCTAAGAACGCCGACGATGCTCACGTGCTTATCGATGAACGCCAATGGCGCGCGGGCGGATTGACAAACGCTGATGACTCACGGGTGCGGATCGACGAATGCGGAGGACACGCGCACGGATCGACGATCACAGACGACGTACGCGTGGATCAGCGATCGCCAATGACGCGCCCGCGGATCGACGAACGCCGACGACGCGCGCGTGGATCAACGAATGCCAACGATGCGCGTGCGGATGGGTGAACGCCGATGACGCACCCGCGGATCGACGAACTCCGACGTCATGTGCGGATCAACGAACGCGGATGACACGCGCGCGGTTCGACGAACGCTGACGTCGCATGCAGATCGACGAACGCTGACGTCACGCACGCGGATTGACAAACGCCGACGACGCGCGCGTGCGGATCGACGAATGCCAACGACATGCACACGGATCGATGAATGCCGACGATGCGCATGCGGATGGGTGAACGCCGATGACGCACCCGCGGATAGACGAACGCCGACGTCACGTGCGGATCAACGAACGCGGATGACGCACGCGCGGATCGATGAAAGCCGACGTCGCGTTCAGATCAACGAATGCCGACGTCACGCACGCGGATCAACGAACGCCGATGACACGCACGTGTGGATCGACGAACGCCAACGACGTGCGCACGGCTCGACGAACACAGACGACGCGTGTGCGCGGATCGATGAACGCCAATGACGCTGCTCAGATCGATGAATGCGGATGACATGCGTGCGGATCGACGAACGCCAACGACGCACGCACTGATCGACGATCGCCGATGACGTGTGCTTCGGATCGACGATCGGCGATGACGCGTGCGTGGATCGACAAACGCCGATGACGCGTGCGTTCGGATTGACGAACGGCGATGACGCCCGCGCGGATCGACGATGGCCGAAGACACGCATGCGCGGACAGACAAAAGATGATGACGCGTGCGCGGATCGACGAACGCCGACGACACCCGCGTGGACCAACGAACGTGAACGACGTGTGCGTGGATCAACGAACGCCGATGACGTGCACGCGGATCAATGAACGCCGAAGATGCACGCGTGTATTTACGAATGCCGACGACGTGCGTGCACGGATCGACGATCGCCAACGACGTGCGAGAGGATCGACGAACGCAGATGATGTGCGCGTGCGGATCGACGAGGGCCGATGACGCACGCGCGTGTATCGACAAATGCCATTGACGCCCGCGCGGATCGATGAACGCCGACGACGCGAGCTCACATTGATGAACACGGATGACGTGTGTGCGTGGATCAACGAACGCCAATAACGCGCCCTCAGATCGATGAACGCAGATGACACGCGCATGGATCGACAATCGCCGATGATGCACGCGTGGATTGATGAACGCCGACGACATGCGAGCGCTTATCGACGAAAGACGATGACATGCGCACGGGGATCGACGAACGACGACGTCGTGCGCACGTGGTTCGACGAACGCCGACGATGCGCGAGCGCGTATTGACGAACGCCGATGATGCGCGCGCACGTATCGAATGCCAATGGCGCACGCGTGCTTATCAATGAACGCTAATGATGCACACGCACGGATCGACGAACGCCGATGACGCTCACGCGGAACAATGATTGCCGACGATGCATGCGTGGATCGACGAAAGCCGACGACGCTCGCACACTTATCGATGAACGCCGACGATGCGCACGTGGATCAACGAACGCCGATGACTCACGCGCGCGGATTGACGAACGCGGATGACGCGCGCGTGTATCAACGAACGCGGACGACGCGCGCGCGGATCGATGAATGACAACGACGCGCGCGTGTGGATCGACGAACCACGATGATGCATGCACGCTTATCGACGAACGCCGACGACGCGTGCACGCGGATCCACGAACGCCGACTGCCGAGGTCCAGCCTCAGCAGGGAAGTGGGTGCCCCTAAGGATGAACGGCGTCGGCGAATAATGACAGGAGTCAGGTGTGCAGCAGGCGAGGAGCTTCTATCTTCGCTCCTGATTTATTCCTCAGTTTTTCTTATATCCCATTTTGGCTCCTGGTGGTCTGATCATGCCACCAGGACACCCCTTTTTCTCATTGGCT
>PVHT020000648.1:217640-262738 GCA_004024745.2 Catagonus wagneri | reverse complement strand
AATATGGAACTAAACATTAACTTTATAGATTTCTACTGTAGCTTTTATAGGCCAAAAGATCTTGTGCAATTAGCCTCACTATGCCCTTGTCATTCCGGAGAGGTCAGGGATCCATCTGCCGTGCAGTTGCAGGTTTAGAGGAGCCATGTCCCCGTGGAACCGTGTCTCAGCGGGGCTCATCCTGCATGGCTCCCGACAGCCGACGATGCGTGCGCGCGGATCAACGAATGCCAAAGTTGCGCGCGCGGATCGACGAACACCGATGACGCTCACGCGCTTATCGACGAAGGCCGATGACGTGCGCGCGTGGATCGACGAACGCCGACGACGCTCACGCGCTTATTGATGAAGGCCGATGACGTGCGGGCGCGGATCGACGAACGCCGATGACGCTCACGCGCTTATCAATGAACACCGACGACGCACGCACACGGATCAACGAACGCCAAAGACGCGCGCGCGGATCGACGAACGTCGACGATGTGCGTGCTGATCGACAATCGCCGATGCACACAAGGATCGACGAATGCTGATGACGCACGTGCACGGAACGACCAACGCCAATGACACGCGTGCAGATTGACGATCGCCGACTACGCACGCGCGGATCGACGTACGCCAACGACGCTCGCTTGCTTATCGACGAACGCCGAAGACGCGCACGCAGATCGATGAACGCCGATGACGCGCACGCAGATTGATGATCGCCGATGATGCGCACGCAGATCGACGTATGCCGACGACGCTCACGCGGATCGATGATCGCCGATGATGCACACACGGATCGATGAACGCCGATGACGCTCGCACACTTAAAGACGAACGCCGATGACTCACGCACGCGGATCGACAAACGCGGACGATGCACGCGCGGAATGACGAACGCGGATGAGGCACGCGATGATCGACGATTGCTGACGATGCACACGTGGATCGATGATCGCCGACGACGCGCTCGCGGATCGATGAACGCCAATGTCGCACACAGATCGACGAATGCGGACGACGCACGTGCATATCGACGAACGCCAAAGACGCGCGCGCGGATTGATGAATGCCGACATCATGCGTGCGGATCGACCAACGCCGACAACGCGCACGCGTGGATCGACGAATGCCAAAGACGCACGCGTGCTTATAGATGAAAGTCGACGATGTGCGCACGTGGATCAACGAACGCCGACGACGCTCGCGTGCTAATCGACGAACGCCGATGACACGTACGAGCGGATCGACGAACGCCGACATCGTGCGTTCGCGGATTGACGAACGCCGATGACACGTGAGCACTTATCGACGAAAGCCGACGACTTGCGCACGGGGATCGACGAACGCCAACGTCGTGCGCGCGTGGTTCAACGAACGCCGATGACGCACGAGCGCTTATCGACGAACGCCGAGGACGCGCGCGCGTGAATCGTCATACGCCAATGGCGCATGCATGCTTATCAATGAACGCTAATGACGCGCACGTGCGGATCGACGAACGCCGATGACCCTCGCGCGGAACGATGATTGCCGACGATGCACGTGTGGATCGACGAACGCCGACGACGCTCGCACACTTATCGATGAACGCCAATGATGCACGCGTGGATCGATGAACGCTGATGACTCACGCACGCGGATCGATGAACACAGATGATACGCGCAAGTATCAACGAATGCGGACGACGCGCTCGTGGAACGACGTACGCCAAAGACGCACACGTGCTTATCGACGAATGCCAATGACGCTCACGCGCTTATCGACGAAGGCCGATGACGTGCGGGTGCGGATCGACGAACGCCGACGACGCTCACGTGCTTATCGACGAACGCCGACAACGCGCACGCACGGATCAACGAACGCCAAAGACGCACACGTGGATCGACGAACGCTGATGACGTGCGTGCACGGCTCGACCAACGCCAATGACATGCGCACAGATCGATGATCATCGACTACGCATGCGCGGATCGATGAATGCCAATGATGCTCGCGTGCTTATCGACGAACGCCGATGACGCGCACACAGATCGACGAACGCCAATGACGCACGTGCAATTGATGATCACCGGCGATGCGCACGAGGATCGACGAACACCGACAATGCTCATACGCTTATCGATGAACGCCGACGACGCGAACGTGGATCTAAGAACGCCGATGATGCTCGCATGGTATCGATGAACGCCAACGACGCGCGGGTGGATCGACAAATGCCGATGACTCACGGGTGCGGATCGACGAATGTGGAGGACACGCGTGCGGATCGACGATCACAGACGACGTACGCATGGATCGGCGATCGCAAATGACGTGCCCACGGATCGACAAACACAGACGACGCGCGCGTGTGGATCGACCAATGCCGATGAAGCGCGCGGATCGACGAACGCCGACGACACCCGCGTGGATCGACGAACGCGAACGACGTGCGCGTGGATCAACGAACGCCGATGACGTGCACGCGGATCAATGAATGCCGACGATGCACGCGTGTATTTACGAATGCCAACGACGTGTGTGCACAGATTGACGATCGCCAACGACACGCGAGAGGATCGACAAACGCCGATGATGAGCACGTGCGGATCGACGAGGGCCGATGACGCACGCGCCTGTATCGACAAATGCCATTGATGCCCGCGCGGATCGATGAACGCCAACGATGCGAGCTCACATTGATGAACACGGATGACGTGTGTGCGTGGATCAATGAACGCCAATGACGCGCACTCAGATCGATGAACGCAGATGACACGCACGCGGATCGACAATCGCCGACGATGCACGCGTGGATTGATGAACGCCGACGACATGCGAGCGCTTATGGACGAAGACGATGACGTGCGCGCGGGGATCGACGAACGCCGACGTCGTGCGCGCGTGGTTCGAGGAACGCCGACGACGCGCGAGGGCTTATTGATGAACGCCGATGACGCGCACGCATGTATCGAATGCCAATGGCGCACGCGTGCTTATCAATGAACGCTAATGACGCACACGAGCGGATCGACGAACGCCGATGACGCTCACGCGGAACGATGATTGCCGACGATGCACGCGTGGATCGACGAACGCCGATGACGCTCGCACACTTATCGACGAACGCCAACGACGCGCACGTGGATCGACGAACGCCGATGACTCACGCGCGCGGATTGACGAACGCGGATGACGCGCGCGTGTATCAATGAACGCGGACGACGCGCGCGCGGATCGACGAATGACAACGACGCGTGCGTGTGGATCGATGAACCACGATGACGCATGCACGCTTATCGACGAACGCCGACGACGCGTGCACGCGGATCCACAAATGCCGACGACGCGTGCGTGCGGATCAACGAATGCCAAAGATGCGCGCACGGATCGACGAACACCGACGAAGCTCACACGCTTATCGATGAAGGCCGATGACATGCGCGCGCGGATCGATGAACGCCGATGACGCTCACGCGCTTATTGACGAAGGCCGATGACGTGTGGGCGCGGATCGATGAACACCGACAACGCTCACACGCTTATCAATGAACACCGACGACGCGCGCACACGGATCAACGAACGCCAAAGACGCGCGTGCGGATCGACGAACGTCGACGATGCGCGTGCTGATCGACAATCGCCGATGCGCGCGGATCGACGAATGCTGATGACGCGCGCGAACGGATCGACCAATGCCAACGACACGCGTGCAGATCGACGATCGCCGACTATGCACGCGCGGATCGACATACGCCAACGACGCTCGCTTGCTTATCGACGAACGCCAAAGACGCGCACGCAGATCGATGAACGCCGATGACGCGCACGCAGATTGATGATTGCCGATGATGCGCACGCAGATCGACGTACGCCGACGACGCTCACGCGGATCGATGATCGCCGATGATGCACACGCGGATCGATGAACGCTGATGACGCTCGCACACTTATTGACGAACGCCGATGACTCACGCACGCGGATCGACAAACGCGGATGACGCACGCGCGGATCGACGAACGCGGATGAGGCACGTGAGGATTGACGATTGCTGACGATACACGCGTGGATCGATGATCGCCAACGACGCACTCGTGGATCGATGAACGCTAATGTCACGCGCAAATCGACGAACGCGGACGACGCGCGCGCATATCGACGAACGCCAAAGACGCGCGCGCGGATTGACGAATGCCGACATCATGCACGCGGATCGACCAACGCTGACAACGCGCGCGCATGGATCAATGAATGCCAAAGACGCACGCGCGCTTATAGACGAAAGTCGATGATGCGCGCACGTGGATCGACGAACGCCGACGACGCTCGCGCGCTAATCAACGAACGCCGATGACGCGTACGAGCGGATCGACGAACGCCGACGTCGTGCGTTCGTGGATTGATGAAGGCCGATGACACACGAGCGCTTATCGACGAAAGCTGATGACTTGCACGCGGGTATCGACGAACGCCGGCGTCGTGCGTGCGTGGTTCAACGAACGCCGATGACGCGCGAGCGCTTATCGACGAACGCCGACGATGCGTGCGCGTGAATCGTCATACGCCAATGTCGCATGCATGCTTATCAATGAACGCTAATGACGCGCACGCGCGGATCGACGAACGCCGATGACCCTCGCGCGGAACGATGATTGCCGATGATGCACGCATGGATCGATGAACGCCGACGATGCTCGCACACTTATCGATGAACGCCGATGACGCATGCGTGGATCGATGAACGCCAATGACTCAACGCACGGATCGATGAACGCGGACGATGCGCGCATGTATGGACGAACGCGGACGACGCGCATGTGGATCGACGAACGCCAAAGACGCACACGTGCTTATCAACGAATGCCAATGACGCTCACGTGCTTATCGACGAAGGCCGATGACGTGCGGGCGCAGATCGACGAACGCCGACGTCGCTCACGTGCTTATCGACGAACGCCGATGACGCACACGCACGGATCAATGAATGCCAAAGACGCACACGCGGATCGACGAACGCTGATGACGCGCGTGCATGGATCGACCAACGCCAATGACATGCATGCAGATCGATGATCAGCGACTACGCACGTGCTGATCGATGAATGCCAATGATGCTCGCGTGCTTATCGACGAACACCGATGACGCGCACACAGATCGACGAACGCCGATGACGCATGTGCAGATTGATGATCACCGACGATGCGCACGCGGATCGACGAACACCGACAACGCTCATGCGCTTATCGATGAATGCCGACGACGCGAATGCGGATATAAGAACGCCGATGATGCTCGCATGCTTATCGATGAACGCCAACGATGCGCGGGCGGATCGACAAATGCCGATGACTCACGGGTGCGGATCGACGAATGCGGAGGACACGCGCGTGGATCTACGATCACAGATGATGTACGTGTGGATCGGCGATCGCCAACGACGTGCCCGCGGATCGACAAACGCAGACGACGCGCACGTGCGGATCGACCAACGCCGATGAAGCGCGCGCGCGGATCGACGAACGCCGACGACGCGTGCGCGAATCAACGAATGCCGTCGATGCGCGTGCGGATGGGTGAACGCCGATGACGCGCACGCGGATCGATGAACACCGATGACGTGCACGCGGATCAACGAACGCCAACAACGTGCGCTCAGACCGATGAAAACGGACGACGCGTGTGCGCGGATCGACGAATGCTAACGATGCGCACTCAGTTCGACGAACGCAGATGACACGCGTGTGGATCGATGAACGCCGACGATGCACGCGCTGATCGACGATCACCGACGACGCTCACTTCGGATCGACGATTGGTGACAACGCACGCACGGATCGACAAACGCCGACGACGCGTGCGTTTGGATTGACGAACGCCGATGACCCCCACGCAGATGGATGATCGCCGACAACGCGTGTGCGGATCGATGAACGTCAACGTCCCACGCGCGCGGATCGACAAACGCCGATGATGCTCGTGCGCTTATTGACGAATGCCGGCGACGCGTGCACATGGATCAACGAATGCCGATGACGCGCGCGCTTGGGTTGACGAACACCAATGACGTGCGCATGGTTCGACGAACACCGATGACGCTCGTGCTCTTATCGACGAATGCCAACTACACACGCGCACAGATCTACGAACGCCGACGAAGCGCGTGTGCGGACCCACGAAAGATGATGACACACGTGCGAATTGACAAACGCCGACGACGCGTGCGCGTGGATCGACAAATGGTGAAGACGCACGCGCGCTAATCGATGAACACGGATGATGTGCGTGTGGATCAATGAACGCGGATGACGCGTGCGCGGATAGATGAACGCCGACGTCGCGCGCGTGGATTGATGAACACCGATGACGCGTGCGCAGATCGACGAATGCCGACGACGCTCACGTGCTTATCGACGAAGGCCGAAGACGTGCGCGCGCGGATTGATGAACCCCGACGATGCACGCGCGCTAATCGATGAACACTGATGACACGCGCGCACGGATAAATGAACGCCGATGACGCGCACGTGGATCAACGAACATCGACCAAGCGCACGCTGATCGACGATCGCCGACGATGTGCACGCGGATCGACGAACGCCGAAGATGCTCGCGCGCTTATCGACGAACGCTGATGAAGCGCGAGCGGGGTTCGACGAACGCCGACGACGCTCGCGCGCTTATCGATGAACGCCGACGAACCACGTGCGGGGATCAACGTACGCTGATGACGCGCAAGAGCGGATCGACGAACGCCGACGACGTGCATGCACAGATCGACGAACGCCGACGACGCGTGCGTGCAGATCAATGAATGCTGACGACACGCACGCAGATCGACGAACGCCGACGAAGCGCGTGCAGATCGACCACGCCGATGATGCGCGCGCGGATCGATGAACGCCGAAGACACACGCGCGCTTATCGACAAACGCCGATGACGCGCAAGCGGGGTTCGACGCATCCCGATGACGCTCACGCGCTTATCGACGAACACTGACGAACCACGTGTGGGGATCGACGAATGCCGATGACGCGCATGAGCGGATCGACGAATGCCGACGTCGTGCATGCGCAGATCAACGAACGCTGACTACGCGTGTGTGCAGATCAATGAATGCTGATGACCCGCACGCAGATCGATGAACGCTGACGACGCACGTGCAGATCGATGAATGCCTACGACGCGCACGCAGATTGATGATCGCCAACGACGTGCAAGCGGATCGAAGACCGCCGACGACGCTCGCACGCTTATCGACAAAAGCCGACGACGTGCAGGCAGATCGACAAACGCCGACGACACGCACGCAGATTGATGATCGCCGACGATGCGCACGCAGATTGATGATCGCCGACGACGCGCATGCAGATTGATGATCGCCGACGACGCGCACACAGATCGAAGAACGCCGACGACGCTCGCGCACTTATCGACGAATGCCGACGATGAGCATGTGGATCGACGAACGCCAATGACTCATGCGCGTGGATTGACGAACTCGGACAACACGCGCGTGGATTGACAATCGCAGACAACGTACACGTGGATCGAGGATCGCCAATGATGTGCCCGCGGATCGACGAATGCCGACGTCACATGCAGATCGACGAATGCGGATGACACACACGCGGATTGACGAATGCCGATGACTCACGCAAGCAGATCGACAAACACGGACGACACGCGCGTGGATCGAAGAGCGCAGACGACATACGTGCAGATCGAGGATCGCCAATGATGTGCCCGCGGATCGATGAATGCCGACATCATGTGCAGATCGACGAACGTGGACGACACACACGCGGATCAACGAACGCCGACGTCGCGCGCGCGGATCGACGAACGCAGATGACGCGCGTGCGGATTGACGAACGCTGACGTCGCGTGCGCGGATCGATGAACGCCGACGACGTGCGCACAGATCGACGAAAGTGGATGACACGCGAGCGGATCGACTATCGCCGACGACGCGTGCGCATATTGACGAATGCCGACGTCGCGTGCGCGGATCGACGAACACCGACGATGTGTGCGCGCGGATCAACAAACGACAAAGCCGCATGCGTGCATATCGACGAACGCCGATGACGCGCACGTGGGGATCGACGAACGCTGACAATGCTCGTGCGCTTATTGACGAACGCCGATGACGCGCGTGTGGATCGACGAACGCCGACGACGCCCATGAGTGGATCGATGAACACCGACTTCGTGCGTGTGTGGATCGACGAACGCCAATGGCGCATGCGTGCTTATCGACAAACGCTAATGACGCGCGTGCGCGGATCGTCGATCGCCGACGGACTCGCAGATCGATGAACGCCGACGACGCTCGCGCGCATATCGACGAACGCCGACGACGTGCACGCATGGATCCACGAACGCCGACGACGCGCACGCGTGGATCAACAAACGCCAAAGACATGCGTGCAGATCGACGAACGTAAACGATGCACACGCTGATCAATGATCGCCGACGCGCGCGCAGATCGACGAACGCCGATGACACGCAGGCACGGATCGACAAATGCGGATGACGCACGTGCAGATTGACGATCACCTAAGACGTGCACACGGATTGATGAATGCAGACGTCACACTCGCAGATCGACGAACGCCGACGGCGCACGCGCGCTTATTGACGAACGCTAATGACGCGTGTGCGTGGATCGACGATCGCCGACGATGCACTCGCAGATCGACAAATGCCGACGAAGCGCACGTGCGGATCGATGAACACCGATGACGCACGCGTGCTTATCGACAAACACTGACGACATGCGCGTGGGGATCGACGAACGCCGATGACGCTCGCGCACGTATCGACGAACACCAATGGTGCACGCGTGCTTATCGACGAACTCTAATGACGCACGCGTGCGGATCGACGATCGCAGACGATGTACGCGTGGATCAGCGATTGCCAACAACGTGCCCGTGGATCGATGAACGCCGACATCGTGTGCGGATCGACGAACGCGGATGACGCGCGCATGGATCGACGAAAGCCGACGACACGCGCGTGGATCGACGAACGCCGACATCGCGTGTGCGGTTCAACGAACGCCGACGACACGCACGCGGATCGAAGAACGGCGATGACGCTCACGTGCTTATCGACGAACGCCAAAGACATGCACGCAGATCGACGAACGCCGACGACACATGTGCAGATTGACGATTGCCGATGACACGCACGCGGATCAAATAACACCGACGACACTCGCGCACTTATGGATGAAAGCCAATGATGCGTGCGCGGATCGATAAACGCCGATTACTCACGCGTGCGGATCGATGAACTCGGACGACACGCGCGCGGATCGACAATCGCAGACGACGTACGCGCGATTCGACGATCGCCAAGGATGTGCCCGCGGATCGACGAACGCCGACATCACGTGCGAATCGACGAACACGGACGACGCGCGTGCGGATCGACGAACGCCGACGTCGCGTGCGGATCAACGAACACCAAAGATGTGCGCGCGGATCGACAAATGCCGACACATGCGCGCGGATCGACAAATGCCGACATTGCGCGCGCGGATCGACGTACGCCGACAACACACGCGCGAGGATCGACCAACGCCGACGAATCGCACGCATGGATCGACGAACGCCGATGACGTGTGCGCGCGGATTGACCAACGCCGATGAAGCGTGCACGTGGATCGATGAACGCCAACGACGCGCGCGCGTGGATCAACGATCGCCAACGACACGTGCGCGGATCAACGAATGCCGACGATGCGCGTGCGGATGGGTTAACGCCAATGACACACGTGCGGATCGACGAACGCCGATGACGTGCGCACGGATCGACAATCGCCAACAACGTGCGCTCAGATCGACGAACACGGACGACGCGTGTGCACGGATCGACGAACACTAACGACGCGTGCTCAGTTCGATGAACGCAGATGACACGCGCGCAGATCAACGAACGCCGACGACGCACGTGCTGTTCAACGATCACCGGCGACGCTCGCTTTGGATCGTGAATCGGTGATGACACCTGCACGGATCGACAAACGCTGATGACGCATGCTTTCGGATCGACGAACGTCGATGACCCCCGCGCAGATCGATGATCGCCGACAACGCATGCGCGGATTGACGAATGTCGACGTCCCACGCGCGCGGATCGACAAACGCCGATGACGCTCGTGTGCTTATTGATGAACGCCGGCGACGCGCGTGCATGGATCAACGAATGCCGATGACGCGCGCGCTCATGTCGACGAACGCCGACGACGTGCGTGCAGATCGACGAACACCGACGATGCTCGTGCTCTTATCGACGAACGCCGACTACGCATGCACACAGATCGATGAACGCCGACAAAGCGTGCACGCGGACCCACGAGAGACGATGATGCGTGTGCGGATGGACGAACGCCGATGACGCCCCCGCGGATCGACGAACGCAGACGACGTGCGCGCGGATCGACGAACGCCGACGACATGCACGCGGATCGACGTACGCCGACGACGCTTGCACGTATCGATGATCGCCGACGATGCACGTGCAGATCTACGAACGCCGACGACGCTCGCACACTTATCGATGAATGCCGACAACGCGCACGCGGATTGACGAACGCCGATGACTCACGCACGCAGATTAACAAACGCGGACGACGCGCACACGGATCGACGAACGCAGACGAGGCACGTGAGGATCGATGATTGCTGACGACGCGTGCACGGATCGATGATCGCCGACGACGCGCTCGCGGATTGACGAACGCCAACGTCACGTGCACGGATCGACGAACACCGACAACGCGTGAGCGCAGATTGACGAATGCCAAAGATGCATGCATGCTTATAGACGAAAGTCGAAGACGAGCACGCTTGTATCGACGAACGCCGACGACGCTCGTGCGCTAATCGACGAACGCTGACGATGCACCCGTGGGGATCGATGAACTCCAATGATGCACACGAGCAGATCGACGAACACCGACGTCGTGCACGCGCACATTGATGAATGCTGATGACACGCGAGCGCTTATGGACGAAAGCTGACGACGTGTGCGCAGGGATCGACGAACGCCGATGACGCACATGAGCGGATCGATAAACGCCAACGTCGTGCGCGCGTGGTTCGATGAACGCTGACGATGCGCGAGTGCTTATCGACGAAGGCTGATGATGCGCGCGCCTATCATCGAACGCCAATGGCACACGCATGCTTATCAATGAACGCTAATAACGCGTGCATGCGGATCGACGAACGCCAACGACGATCATGCGGAACGATGATTGCCGATGATGCACGCGTGGATTGATGAACGCCGACAACGCTCACACACTTATCGACAAGCGCTGATGACGCGCGCGTGGATCGACGAACGCCGATGACTCACGTGCACAGATCGACGAACGCGGATGACGCGCACGTGTATCAACGAACGCCGACAACGCGCATGTGGATTGATGAACGCTGACGTCGTGCACGGGGATCGACTACGTCAACGACGCGCATGCGCGGATCGACGAACAGCGAAGACACACACGTGCTTATCGACGAACGCCGATGATGCTCACGCGCTTATCGACGAAGGCCGATGACGTGCGGGCACGGATTGACAAACGCCGACGACGCTCACGTGCTTATCGACGAACGCCGACGACGCGTGCGCACGGATCAACGAACGCCAAAGACGCGCGCGCGGATCGATGAACGTCGACGATGCGCGTGATAATCGACGATCACCAACGCGTGTGTTGATCGACGAACGTTGATGACGCGCGCGCACGGATCAACCAACGCCAATGACATGCGCGCAGATCGACGATCGCCGACTTCACGCGCACGGATCGATGAACGCTAACGACGCTCACATGCTTATCGATGAACGCCGATGACGCGCACACAGATCGACGAACGCCGACGACGCACACGCAGATTGATGATCGCCGACGATGCGCACACGGATCGACAAACACCGACAACGCTCATGCGCTTATCGATGAACGCCGACGAGGCAAACGCGGATCAAAGAACGCCGACGACGCTCGCGTGCTTATCGATGAACGCCAACGATGTGTGCGCAGATTGACAAACGCCGATGACTCACGGGTGCGGATCGACGAACGCGGAGGATTCACGCGCGGATCGACGATCGCAGACAACGTTCACGCGGATCGGCGATCGCCAACGACGCGCCTGTGGATCGACAAATGCCGACGTCGCGTGTGGATCGACGAATGCAGATGACGCGCGCGAGGATCGACGAAAGCCGACGACACGTGCGCGGATTTACGAATGCCGATATTGTGCGCGCGGATCGACGAATGCTGACGACGTGCGCGCGGATCAACAAATGCCGACGATGCACGTGCAGATGTTTGAACACCGATGACGCACGTGCGGATCGACGAACGCCGATGACCCCCGCGTGGATCGATGATCGCCAACAACACGTGCGTGGATCGATGAATGTCGATGTCCCGCACGCGCGGTTCGACAAATGCCGATGACGCTCATGAGCTTATTGACGAACGCCGGCGGTGTGCGCACATGGATCAACGAATCCCGATGACGTGCGCGCTCGGGTCGATGAACGCCGATGACGCACGCGCGGATCGATGAACACCGAAGACGCTCGTGCTCTTATCGATGAACACCGACTACACACGTGCACAGATCGACGAACGCCGACGACATGCGCGCGCGGACCCACGCAAGACGATGACGCGCGTGCGGATTGACGAACGCCGATGACGCCCGCACGGATCGATGAACGCGGATGACGTGCGCGTGGATCGACAAACGCCGACAACGCTCGCGCGGTTCAATGATCGCCGACAATGCACGCGCGGATCGACGAACGCCGACGACGCTCGCACACTTATTGACAAAAGCCGACGACGCACACGCGGATCGATGAAAGCCGACGACTCACGCACGTGGATCGACAAAGCGGACGACACCCGCGCGGATCGACGAACGCAGACGAGGCACTTGAGGATCGACGATTGCTGACGATGCATGTGCGGATCGATGATCGCCGATGACATGCTTGCGGATCGATGAACGCCGACCTCACGCGTGCGCGGATACACAAACGCCGACGATGCGCGTGCGGATCGATGAACGCCGATGTCGCGCACAGATGACGAACGCGGACGACGTGCGCACGTATCGATGAATGCCAAAGACGCGCACGAGGATTGACGAACGCCGACGTCGTGCGCGCGGATCGACAAACGCCGACAATGCGCATGCGCGGATCGACAAATGCCAAAGATGCACGCGTGCTTATAGACGAAAGTCGACGACGCGTGCACATGGATCGACGAACACCGACGACGCTCGCATGCTTATCGATGAATGCCGACGTCGCGCGTGCGGGTATTGACAAACGCTGAGGACACGCACGAGCGGATCGTCGAATGCCGATGACGCTCACGCAGATCGATGATCGCCGACGATGCACGCGCGGATCAATGAACACCGATGACACTCGCACACTTATCGATGAACGCCGATGACGCGCGCGCGGATCGAAGAACGCTGATGACTCATGCGCGTGGATCGACGAACGCGGACGACGCGCGCACGTATCGATGAATGCTGACGATGCGCGCGCGGGGATCGACGAACGCCGACAATGCGCGAGCGCTTATCGATGAACACCGATGATGCACGTGCGCCTATCGACGAATGCCAATGGCGCACGCACGCTTATTGACGAACGCTAATGACGTGCGCGTGCAGATCGACGATTGCCGACGACACACGCGGATTGACAAACGCCGACGACGCACGCGCGAATTGACGAACGCCGATGACGCATGCGTGCGGATCGATGAACGCCGATGACGCGCATGCAGATCGATGAACGCTGACGACACGTGCGCAGATTGACAATCGCCGATGATGCGGATGCAGATCGATGAACGCCGACGACGCTCACGCGCTTAACTTCGAACGCCGATGACGCACGTGTGGATCGATGAACGCCGATGACTCATGCGCGCGGATCGACGAACGCGGACGACACGTTCGCGGATCGACAATCGCAGATGACGTACTCGCGGATCGACGATCGCCAATGACGTGGCCGCAGATCGACGAACGCCGATGTCGCGTGCGGATTGACGAACGCGGATGACGCGTGCACGGATCGACGAAAGCCAACGACACGCACGCGGATCGAAGAACGGCGATGACGCTCGCGCAGATCGACGATTGCCAATGACGTGCGCGCGGATCGACGATCGCCGATGACACGCGTGCATGGATGGACCAACGCCGATGATGCGCACGCAGTTCGACGATCGCTGACGACGTGCGCGCGGATTGACGATCGCCGACGACGTGCATGCAGATCGACGAATGCCGAAGACGCACGCACGCTTATAGACAAAAGTCGATGATGCGCGCGTATTGATCGACAAATGCCGACGACGCTCACGTGCTTATCGATGAATGCCGACACCGCAAGTGCGGGGATCGACGAATGCCGACGATGCGCACGCACGGATCGACAAACGCAGACGACGCGCGCACGCAGATCGATGAACGCGGACAACGCACGTGTGGATCGATGAACGCCGAAGACGCGCGTGCAGATCGATGAACGCCAACGTCGCGCGCGCGGATTAACGAACGCCGATGACGCTCACGCGATCATCGATGAACGCTGACGACGCGCGCGTGGGCATCGACGAATGCCGATGACGTATGCGCGCGGATCGACGAACGCGGACAACAACCACGCGTGGATCGACGAATGCCGACGACGCGCGCGCGTGGATCGACGAACACCGATGACGCACGCGCAGATCGACGATCGCTGATGAAGCGCGCCTGGATCTTCGAATGCCAACGACGCTCGCGTGCTTATCGATGAACACCAACAATGCGCATGCAGATCGACGAACGCCGATGACACGCGTGCAGATTGATGATCGCCGACGATGCGCACGTGGATCGAAGAAAGCCGACATTGCTCGCGTGCTTATCCATGAACGCCGACGACGTGTGCACCTATCGACGAATGCCGATGACTCACGGGCGCGGATCGACGAATGTGGAGGACACGCACGCAGATCTACGATCGCCGACGTTGCACTCGCACATCGACGAATGCCGACGACACGCGCGTGCGGGGATAGACGAACGCCGACGACGCTCACACGCTTATCGACGAACGCTGACGACGTGTGCGTGGGGATCGACGAACACCGATGACGCACATGAGTGTATCGATGAACGCCGAAGTTGTGCGTGTGCGGGTCGACGAACGCCGATGACGCTCGCGCGGATCGATGATCGCCGACGATGCACGTGTGGATCGACGAACGCCGACAACTCATGCGCGCGGATCGACGAACGCGGACGACACGCGCGCGTATCGACGAAGGCCGACGATGCGTGCACGGGGATCGATGAACGCCCACGACGCGCACGAGCGGATCGACGAACGCCGACGTCATGTGTGCGCGGATTGATGAACGCCGATGACGCACGAGCGCTTATCGATGAACACCGATGACGCGCGTGTGCCTATCGACGAACGCCAATGGCACACGCACGCTTATTGACGAACGCTAATGACGTGCACGTGTGGATCGACGATCTCCGACGACGCACGCGGATTGACAAACACCGACGACGCACGCGCTAATCGATGAACGCCGATGACGTGCGCGTGCGGATCGATGAACGCCGATGACGCACATGCAGATCGATGAACGCTGATGACGCGTGCGCAGATTGACGATCGCCGATGATGCGGATGCAAATCGAAGAACGCCAATGACGCTCGGGTGCTTATCTTCGAATGCCGACGACGCGTGTGCGGATCGATGAAGGCCGATGAATAACGTGCGCCGATCGACGAACGCGGACGACACATGCGCGGATCGACGATCACAGATGACCTACTCGCGGATCGACGATTGCCAATGATGTGGCCACAGATCGACGAATGCCGACATCATGTGCGGATTGACGAACACGGACAAGGCACGCGCAGACTGATGAACGCCGACATCGCGTGCGCGGATCAACGATTGCGATGACACGCGGTAACGGATCTACCAACGCCGATGATGCACGCGCAGATCGACGATTGCCAACGACGTGCGCGCGGATCGATGATCGCTAATGACACACATGCATGGATGGACCAACGCCGACGACGTGCACGCAGTTCGATGATCACTGACGACGTGCGCGCGGTTCGACGATCGCCGATGACATGCATGCGGATCGACGATCGCTGACGACGTGCGCTTCGGATCCACGATCGGCGATGATGCGCGCGTGGATCAACGAATGCCGAAGACGCACGCACGCTTATAGACAAAATTCGACGACGCGCGTGCGTTGATCGACGAATGCCGACGATGCTCACGCGCTTATCGACGAACGCTGACGACGCACGTGCGGGGATTGACGAATGCCGACCACGCACGCATGCGGATCGACGAACACAGACGACGCGCATGCGCAGATCGACGAACACGGACGATGCACGCGTTGATCGATGAACGCCAACGACGTGCATGTGGATCGACGAACGCTGACGTCGCGCACGCGGATTCACGAACGCCGACGACGCTCGCGTGATCATCGATGAACGCCGATGACGCGCGCGCGGGGATCGACGAACGCCGACGACGTGCGCGCGTGGATGGACGAACGCGGACGACGACCACGCGTGGATCGACGAATGCCGACGACGCGCGCGCATGGATCGACGAACGCCGATGACGTGCATGCAGATCGACGATCGCCGACGACGCGCACGCGGATCTTCGACGCCAACGACGCTCACGTGCTTATCGATGAACGCCGACGACGCGCACGCAGATGGATGAATGCCGACGACACGCGTGCAGATTGATGATCGCCGACGATGCGCACGTGGATCGAAGAAAGCCAACGACGCTCGCGCACTTATCGATGAACGCCGACGTCGTGCGCACGTATCGACGAACGCCGATGACTCACGGGTGTGGATCGACGAATGGGGAGGACACGCATGCGGATTTACGATCGCCGATGTTGCACTTGCGGATCGACGAACGCCGACGACGCGCGCGCGGGGATAGACGAACCCCGACGACGCTCGTGCGCTTATCTACGAACGCTGACGACGCGTGCGTGGGGAACGATGAACGCCGACGACGCACATGAGTGTATCGATGAATGCCGAAGTCGTGCGTGTGCGGGTCGACGAACGCCGACGACGATCGCGCGGATCGATCGCCGACAATGCACGTGCGGATCAACGAATGCCAACAATGCTCGCACACTTATCGACGAACGCAGACGACGTGTGCGAGTATCGATGAACGTCGACGACGCACGCGCGGAATGACGAATGCCGACGTCGTGCGTGCGGATCGACGAACGCCAACAACACGCATGCGGGGATCGACGAACGCCGACGATGCTCACACGCTTATCAACGAACGCCGATGACACGCGTGCAGGGATCGACGAACGCCAACGACGCGCATGAGCGGATCGACGACGCCGACGTCGTGCATGTGCGGATTGACAAAAGCAAATGACGCGCGAGCGCTTATCGATGAACGCCGATGACACGCGAGTGCTTATCGATGAACGCCGATGACACGCATGCAGGGATCGACGAAAGCCGACGACGCGCATGAGCAGATCGACGAACACCGACGTCATGCGCGCGCTGATTGACGAACGCCGATGACTCACGGGTGCGGATCGACGAACACGGAGGACACGAGCGCGGATCAACGATCGCAGACGACGTACGTGCGGATCGGCGATCGCCAACGACGTGCCCGTGGATCGACGAATGCCGACGTCGTGTGCGGATCGACGAACGCCGATGATGCACACGCGGATCGACGAAAGCTGATGACACGCGCACGGATCGATGAATGCCGACATTGCGCGTGTGGATCGACGAACGCCGATGACGCGTGCGTGTGGATCGACCAACGTGGACGACATGCGCGCGTGGATAGACCAACGCCGACGAAGCGCGCGTGCGGATCGACGAACGCCGACGACGCGCGCGCGCAGATTGACGAACGCTGACGACGCACGCACAGATCCACGAATGCCGACGATGCGCGCGCGGATGGGTGAACGCCGACGACGCACGCGCGGATCGATGAACACCAATGACGTGCGCGCGGATCGACGAACGCCGACAACGCGCACTCAGATCGACGAACACAGACAACGCGTGTGCACGGATCGACAAACGGTAACGATGCGCGCTTAGTTCGACAAACGCGGATGAGACGCACGCGGATCGACGAACGCCGATGACGCACACGCTGATTGACGATCGACGATGACGCGTGCTTCGGATCCACAATTGGCGATGACGTGCGCGTGGATCGATGAATGCCGAAGACGCACGCATGCTTATCGACGAACGCTGACGACGCACACGCGGGGATCGACGAACGCCGATGACGCGCGTGCGCGGTTCGACGAAAGCAGTCAACGCGCACGCGCAGATTGACGAATGCAGACGACGCACGCGCGGATCGACAAACGCCGACGACGCGCACGTGGATCAACGAACG
The DNA here is from genome assembly GCA_004024745.2 of Catagonus wagneri. Classification (NCBI taxonomy): domain Eukaryota; kingdom Metazoa; phylum Chordata; class Mammalia; order Artiodactyla; family Tayassuidae; genus Catagonus; species Catagonus wagneri. The sequence goes on along the minus strand of PVHT020000648.1, from coordinate 244,214 downwards.
CCGACGTCGCACGCGCGGATCGACGAACGCCGAACACGCGTGCGCGCTTATCGACGAACGCCGACAACGCGCGCGTGCGGTTTGACGAACGCCAACGACGCTCGCGCGATCATCAACGAACGCCATCAACGTGCGTGCAGGGATCGACGAACGCTGACGACGTGCACGCGCTTATCGACGAACGCGGACGATGCACACGCGTGGATCGACAAACACCGACAACACGCGCGTGGGGAACGACGAACGCCAACGATGCGTGCGCGTGGATCGACGAACGCCAACGACGCTTGCGCGCTTATCGACGAACGCGGATGGTGCGCATGCAGATCGATGAACGCCGACGACGCACACGCAAATTGATGATCGCTGATGATGCGCACGTGGATCGAAGAATGCCGACGACGCTCGTACGCTTTTCGATGAACGCCGACGACGTGCGCACGTATCGACGAATGCCGATGAAATACGGGCACGGATCGACGAACGCGGAGGACACGCACGCGGATCTACGATCACCGACGTTGCACTCACGGATCGATGAACGCCAACGACGTGCGCACAGGGAGCGACGAACTCCGATGACGCTCGCACGCTTATCGACAAACGCTGACGACGCGTGTGTGGAGATCGATGAACGCCGACGACGTGCATGAGTGTATCGATGAACGCCGAAGTCATGCGTGTGCGGGTCGACGAACGCCGATGACGCTTGCGTGGATCGATGATTGCCGACAATGCACGTGCGGATCAACGAATGCCGATGACGCTCGCACACTTATTGATGAACGTGGATGACGCACGCGAGTATCGACGAACGTCGACGATGCGCGCGCGGATTGACGAATGCCGATGTCGCGCGTGTGGATAGATGAACGCCGATGACACGCGCGTGGGGATCGATGAACGCCGATGATGCTCACGCGCTTATCAACGAACGCTGACCACACGCGTGCAGGGATCGACGAACGCCGACGAGGCGCACGAGCGGATTGACGAACGCCGACGTCATGCGTGTGTGGATTGACGAATGCCAATGACGCGCGAGCGCTTATCGATGAACGCCGATGATGTGCGAGTGCTTATCGATGAACACCGATGATGCACGCGCAGGGATCGACGAAAACCGATGACGCGCATGAGCGGATCGACGAACACCGACGTCATGCGCGCACGGATTGACGAACGCCGTTGACTCATGGGTGCGGATCGACGAACGCGGATGACGCACACGTGGATCGATGAAAGCTGACGACACGCACGCGGATCGACGAATGCCAACATTGCACGCACGGATCGACGAACACCGACGACGCGCGCGCGCGGATCGACCAATGCAGACGACGCGCGCGCGCGGATAGTCCAATGCCGACGAAGCGCGCGTGCGGATCAACGAATGCCGAAGACGCGCGCGCGTGGATCGACGAACGCTGATGACGCGCGCGCGGATCCACGAATGCCGACGATGCGCACGCGGATGGGTGAACACCAACGACGCGCGCGCAGATCAACAAACACCAATGACGTGCGCGCGGATCGATGAACGCCGATGACGCACACACTGATTGACGATCGACGACCACGCGTGCTTGGGATCCACGATCGGCGACGACGTGCGCATGGATCGATGAATGCCGAAGACGCTCGCGCGGGGATCGACGAACGCCGATAACGCGCGCGCGCGGATCGACGAACGCCGACGACTCATGCGCGCGGATCGACAAACGCCGACGACGCTCGCACGCTTATCGACGAATGCTGACAAAGCACGCGCGGGGATCGATGAACGCCGACGACGTGCGCGCGCGGATCGACGATCGCCATGATGCACGCGTGGATCGACGAACGCAGACGACGCGTGCGCGGATCGACGAACGCCGACGTAGCGCCCGTGGATTGACGAACGCCGACGATGCTCGCGCGATCATCGATGAACGCCAACGACGCGCGCGCAGGGATCGACGAACGCCAATGACGCGCGCACAGATCGACGATCACCGACGACGCACGCGCGGATCTTCGAATGCCAACGACGCTCGCGTGCTTATCGACGAACGCCGACGACGCGCATGCAGATAGACGAACGCGGAGGACACGCACACTGATCTACGATCGCCGACGATGCACTCGCGGATCGACGAACGCCGATGATTCACACACGGGGATAGACGAACACCGACGACGCTCATGCGCTTATCGACGAACGCTGATGACGCGTGCGTGGGGATCGACAAACGCCGAAACACGCATGAGTGTATCGATGAATGCCGAAGTCGTGTGCGCGGGGATCGATGAACGCCGATGACGCGCGAGTGCTTATCGACCAATGCCAAAGACGCGTGCATGGGGATTGACGAACTCCAAAGATGCATGTGCGCTTATAGATGAAAGTCGTCGACGCGCGCGCGTGTATCGACGAACGCCGACGATGTGCGAGCGCTTATCGACCAATGCCGACATCGTGCGTGCGCGGATCGACGAAATCCGACGATGCTTGCGCGCTTATCGTCGAATGCCGACGACGCGCCTGTGGGTATCGACGAACGCCGAGGACGCACACGAGTGGATCGACAAACGCCGATGACGCTCACGCGGATCGATGACCACCGACGATGCACGTGCGGATCAACAAACGTCGACGACGCTCGCACACTTATCGACGAATGCGGATGACGTGCGCACGTATCGACGAACGTCGATGACGTGCACGCAGATTGACGAATGCCGACCTCGCGCGTGCGGATCGACGAACGCCGACGACACACGTGCTGGGATCAATGAACGCCGACGATGCTAACGTGCTTATCGACGAACGCCGACGACACGCGCAGGGATCGACGAACGCCGAATAGGCGCACGAGCGGATAACGAACGCTGACGTCATGCGTGTGCGGATTGATGAACGCCGACGACACGTGAGCGCTTATCGATGAACACCGATGACGTGTGCGCGGGGATCGACGAAAGCCGACGACGCGCACGAGCGGATCGACGAACACCGACATCATGCGCGCGTGGAATGACGAACGCCGATGACGCGCGAGCGCATATTGATGAACGCTGATGACGCGCGTGCGCATATCGATGAACGCTAACGGTGCACGCAAGCTTATTGACGAACGGTAATGACGCACGCATGCGGATCAACGATCGTGGACGACGCACGCGGATTGACGAATGCCGACGACGTGCATGCGGATCAACGAACGTCGACGATGCACACGTGCCGATCGATGAACGCCGATGATGCGCACGCAGATCAACGAACGCCAACGACGCACGTGCAGATTGACGATCGCCGATGATGTGGATGTGGAACGAAGAACGCCGACGATGCTCTTGCACTTATTTTCGAACGACGACGACGCGCGCGTGGATCAATGAACGCCGATGACTCATGCGCGTGGATCGACGAACGCGTACGACACACGCGTGGATCGACGATCGCAGATGACGTACGCACGTATCGACAATCACCAATGACGTGCCCGCAGATCAACGAAAGCCGACGTCGGGCGCGCGGATCGACAATCGCCGATGACACGCGCTAACGGATCTACTAACGCAGACGACGCGTGCACAGATCGACGATTGCCAACGACGTGCGCGCGGATCGATGATCGCCGATGACACGCACGCACGGATCTACCAACGCCGATGATGCACGCGCAGATCGACGATTGCTGACAACGTGCGCGCAGATCGACGATCGCCGACGACGCGCGCTTCGGATCCATGATCGGCAACGACGCGCGCGTGGATCAACGAATGCCGAAGACGCACGCGCGCTTATAGACAAAAGTCGACGATGTGTGCGCGTGGATCGATGAACGCCGACGAAGCTTGCGCACTTATCGACGAACGCCAAAAATGCGCGCGTGCGGATTGATGAACGCCGATGATGCTCGCGCGATCAACGAACGCTGAAAATGCGCGCGCAGGGATCGACGAACGCCGATGACGTGTGCGCGCAGATCGACGAACGCGGATGACACACACACGCGGATAGACGAACGCCGATGATGCTCACGCGATCATCAACGAATGACGACAACGCACACGTGGGGATCGACGAACGCGCGCGCGCAGATCAACGAACGCGGACGACGCGCACACGGGGATCAACGAATGCCGACGACGCATGCACGCGGATTGACAAACGCCAATGATGCACGTGCAGATTGACGATCACCAACGATGCGCACGTGGATCGAAGAACGCCGACGATGCTCACGTGGATCAAAGAACGCCGACAACGCTCGCGCACTTATCGATGAACGCCGATGACGCATGCACGTATCGACGAACCCCGATGACTCACGAGCGTGGATCTACGAACGCGGAGGACACGCACGCAGATCAACCATCACCGACGACGCACTCGCGGATCGACGAGCGCCGACGATGCGCGCGCGGATGGGTGAACACCGACGACGTGCGCGCAGATCGACAAACGCCAATGACTTGCATGCGGATCGACGAACGCCGACAATGCGCGCTCAGATCGACGAACACGGACGACGCATGTGCGCGGATTGACGAACGCTAACAACGTGCGCTCAGTTCGACGAACGCGGATGATATGCGTGCGGATCTACGAACACCGACAACGTACGTGCTGACTGACGATCGCTGATGACGCGCACTTCGGATCCACGAACGGCGAAGACGCGCGCATGGATTGACAAATGCCGAAGATGCATGCGTGCTTATAGACAAAGGTCAACGACGCGCACGCATGGATCGACGAACGGCGAGGACACTCGCGCGCTTATCGACGAACACCGACGACGCACGCGCGGGGATCGATGAACACCGATGACGCCCGCACGCGGATCGACGAACGCAGACGACGCGTGCGCGCAGATCGACGAACGCGGACAATGCACGCGTGGATCGACGAACGCCGACGACACGCATGAGTGTATCGAAGAACGCCGAATTTGTGCGCACACGGATCGACGAACGCCGACGACGCACGAGTGCTTATCGACCAATGCCGACGACGCACGCGCGGGGATCGATGAACTCCGAAGACGCACGCGCACTTATAGATGAAAGTCGACGACGCACACGCGTGGATCGACAAACAACGACGACGCGCGAGCGCTTATCGACCAATGCCGACATCGTGCGCGCGTGGATCGACGAAATCTGATGACGCTCGCGCGCTTATCGACGAACACCGACGACGCGCATGCAGGTATTGACAAACGCTGAGGACGCGCACGAGTGGATCGACGAACGCCGACGAAGCTCGTGTGGATCGATGATCGCCGATGATGCATGCGCGGATCAACGAATGCCGATGACGCTCGCACACTTATCGACGAACGCCAACGACTCATGCGCACCATTCGACGAACGCGGACGACGCGCGTGCATATTGACAAACCCCGAAGACGCGCACGCGGATTGACGAATGCCAACGTCGCGTGCGTGGATCGACGAACGCCGATGACACGCGCGCGGGGATCGACGAATGCCGATGACGTGCACGAGCGGATCGACAAACGCTGACGTCGTACGTGTTCGGATCGACGAACGCGATGACGCGTGAGCGCTTATCGACGAACGCTGATGACGCGCGCGCGGGGATCGACAAAAGCCGATGACGCGCACGAGCGGATCGACGAATGCCAACGTCATGCGTGCGCAGATTGACGAACGCTGATGACACGCGAGCGCTTATCGATGAACGCTGATAACGCGCGTGCGCGTATCGACGAACGCCAACGGCGCCCGCACGCTTATTAACGAATGCTAATGACGCGCACGTGCAGATCGACGATCGCCGACGACGCACGCGGATTGACGAATGCCAAAGATTCACGCGCGGATCGATGAACGCCGACGACGCACGCGTGCGGATCGATGAACGCTGATGATGCGCACGCAGATCAACGAACGCCAACGACGCGCGTGCAGATTGACAATCGCTGATGACGCGGACACGGATCGAAGAACGCCGACGACGCTCACGCGCTTATCTTCGAACGCGGACGATGCGCGTGCAGATTGATGAACGCCGATGACTCACGCGCGTGGATCGACGATCGCAGATGACGTACGTGCAGATCGACGATCGCCAAAGACGTGCCCGCAGATCGACGAACACCAAAGTCGCGTGTGGATCAACGAACGCGGACAACGCGCGCACAGATCGACGAACGCCAACGTCGCACGCGCGGATCGACGATCGCCAATGACACGCACGCACGGATTGACCAACGCCGATGACACGCGTGCAGATCGACGATTGCCAACGACGTGCGCGCAGATCGGCGATCTCCGATGATGTGCGCTTCGGATACACGATCGGCAACGCGTGCGCGTGGAACGACGAACGCCGATGACACTCGCATGCTTATCAACGAACACCGATGATGCACGCATGGGGATCGACGAACGCAGACGACGCACGTGCGTGGATCAACAAACGCAGACGACGCACATGCGCAGATCAACGGACGCGGATGACGCATGCGCGGATCGACGAACGCCGATGACGCGCGCGCAGATAGACAAATGCTGACGTCACATGCGCGGATCAACGAACGCAGACAACGCGTGCTTGCTTATCGACGAACGCCGACAATGCGCGCGCGCGGATTGACGAACGCTGACGACGCTCGCGCCATCATTGATGAATGCTGACAACGCGCGCGCAGGGATCGACGAAGGCCGTCGACCTGCGTGCGTGGATCGACGAACGCGGATGATGCGCACGCGCGGATCGACGAACGCTGACAACGCGCACGCGGGGATCGACGAACGCCGATGACGCGCGCGCGCGGATCGACGAACGCCAATGACGTGCGCGAGATCGACGAACGCCGACGACGCGTGTGCGGATCTTCGAACGCCAATGACGCTCACGCGCTTATCGATGAACGCCGATGACGCCCACGCAGATCGACGAACGCCGACGACGTGCACGCAGATTGATGATCGCCGATGATGCGCACGTGAATCGAAGAACGCCAACAACGCTCGCGCGCTTATCGATGAACGCCGACGACGCGCACCCATATCGACGAATGCCGATGACTCATGGGCGCAGATCGACGAACGCGGAGGACACACACGCATATCGACGATCGCCAACGACGCACTCGCGGATCGACGAACGCCGACGACGCGCACGCGGGGATCGACGAATGCTGACGACGCGCGAGTGCTTATCGACCAATGTCGACGATGCGCGGGGATCGACGAACTCTGATGACGCACGTGCGCTTATACATGAAAGTCGATGACGCGCGTGCGTGGATCGACGAACGCCGACGACACACGAGCGCTTATCGACCAATGCCGACGATGCGCGTGCGGGTATTGATGAACGCCGAGGACGGGCACGAGCGAATCGACAAATGCCAACGACGCTCACACGGATCGATGATCACCGATGATGCACACGCGGATCAACGAACGCCGACGACGCTCGCACACTATTCGATGAACGCCGATGACGCATGCGCGCGGATCGACGAATGCGGACGACACACGTGCGTATCGACAAACGCCGATGACGCTCGCGCGGATCGATGAACGTGGATGATACGCGCGCGTATCGACGAACGCCGACAACACGCGCACGGATTGACGAATGCCGACGTCGTGCGTGCGGATCGACGAACGCCGACGACACACGCGCAGGGATCGACGAACACCGACGACGCTCACGCACTTATCGACGAACGCCGACGACGTGAGTGCAGGGATCGACGAACGCCGACGACGCACAGAGCGGATCGACGAATGCCGATGACGCGCGAGTGCTTATCGACGAACGCTGATGACATGCACGTGGGGATCGACGAAAGCTGATGATGCGCACGAGCGGATCGATGAATGCCAACGTCATGTGCGCGAGGATTGACGAACGCTGATGACATGCGAGTGCTTATTGATGAACGCTGATGACGCACGAGCACTTATCGATGAACGCCAATGGCGCACGCACGCCTATTAATGAACGCTAATGACGCGCACGTGCAGATCGACGATCGCTGACAACGCACGTGGATTGACGAACGCCGACGACGCGCGCGTGGATCAACGATTGCCGACAACGTGCGCGCAGATCGATGAACGCGGATGACGCACAGGCGGATCGACGATCGCCGACGATGCACGCGTGGATCGACGATCGCCGATGTTGCGTGCATGGATCGACGAACGCCAACGACGTGCGCGCGCGGATCGACCTAAGCCGAAGACGTGCGCGCACTTATCGATGAACGCAGATGCGTGCGTGGGGATCGATGAATGCTGATGACGCTCACGCACTTATCGACGAACACCGATGACGTGCACGCGGGGATCGACGAACGCCGACGACGCGCGCGCACGGATCGACGTACGCCAAAGACATGCACACGGATCGACGAACGCCGATGACGCTCATGTGCTTATCGACGAAGGCCAATGATGTGCGTGGACGGATCGACGAACGCCAACGGCGCACGCACGCTTATTAACGAACGCTAATGACGCACACGTGTGGATCGACGATCGCCGACGACGCACGTGGATTGACGAACGCAGATGACGCGCGCGTGAATCAACGATTGCTGACGACGTGCGCGCAGATCGACGAACGCGGATGACGCACACGCGGATCGACGATCGCCGACGATGCACGCGTGGATCGACGATCGCCGATGTCGTGCGCGCGGATCGATGAACGCCGATGACACACACACGCGGATCGACTTACGCCGAAGACGTGCGCGCGATAATCGACGAACGCAGACGCGCGCTCAGGGATCGACGAATGCTGACGACGCTCGCGCACTTATCGACGAACGCCGACGATATGCGTGCGGGGATCGACGAACGTCGACAACGCGCGCAAGCGGATTGACATATGCCGACGTCATGCGCGTGCTTATCGACGAACGCCGACGATGCGCATGTGGGAATCGACGAATGACGATGATGCTCGCGCACTTATCGACGAACGCCGACAACGTGCACGCGGGGATCGACGAACGCCAACAATGCTCACGCACTTATCGACGAATGCCGATGACGTGCACGCGGGGATCGATGAATGCCGATGACGCGCACGAGCGGATCAACGAACGCCGATGTCGTGCGCACGCAGATCGACAAACACTGACGACTCGCGAGCGCTTATCGACAAATGCCTACGACGTGCACGCAGATCGACGAACGCCGACAACACATGCGCAGATTGACGATCGCCGACGGGCACGCAGATCGAAGAATGCCGACGACGCTCATGCGCTTATCGACGAACGCTGATGACGTGCATGTGGATCGATGAAAGCCGATGATTCATGCGTGCGGATCGACGAACACGGAAGACGCGCGCGCGAATCGACGATCGCAGACAAGGTACTCGTGGATCAACCATCACAAAAGATGTGCCCGCAGATCGACGAACGCCGACGTCGCATGCAGATCTATGAACACGGATGATGCGCGCACGGATTGACGAACGCCGATGACACGCGCGCGCGGATCGACGATCACCGACGACGCGCACACGCTTATCGACGAACGCTGATGACGCGCGCGCACGGATCAACGAACGCCAAAGACGCGCACGCGGATCGACGAACGCCGACGATGCTCACGCGCTTATCGACGAAGGCCAATGATGTGCGCGGGCGGATCGACGAACGCTGATGATGCTCATGCCCTTATTGTCAAACGCCGACGATGCGCGTGCACGGATCAATGAATGCCAAAGACGCACACGCGGATTGATGAATGTCGACGATTCGCGCACTGATCGATGATCACCGACGCGCAAGCGGATCGACGAACGCTGATGATGCACACGCATGGATCGACCAACGCCGACAACGTGCGTGCAGTTTGACGATTGCTGACGACGTGCGCGCGGATCGACGAACGCGGACGAAGCGCGCACAGATCGATGAACGTCGATGACGCGCATGCAGATCGACGATCGCTGATGTCACATGCGCGTATCGACAATCGCCTACGACGTGCACGAGCGGATCGACGAACGCCGACGTCATGCGTGCGCGGATCGACAAACGCCGACGACCCGCGTGTGTGTATCGACGAACGCCAATGGCGCACGTGCGCTTATCAATGAATGCTAATGACGCACGCGTGCAGATTGACGAATGCCGATGATGTGCGTGCGGATCGGCGATCGCCGACGACACACTCGTGGTTCGACGAACGCCAACGATGCACAGGAGGATCAACAAACGCCGATGACACGCGCGTGTAGATCAACAAACGCCGACGAAGTGCGCGCGCGGATCAACGAACGCAGATGATGTGCACGTGTGGATCGATGAATGCCGACGACGCGTGCACGGATCGACGAGGGCTGACGACGCATGCGCGCGTATCGACAAACACCGACGACGCCCGCGCGGATCGACCAACAGCGACGATGCGCGCGCAGATCGACGAATGTGGACAATGCACGTGCAGATCGACTATCACCAACGACACGCTCGTGGATCGACGATCGCCGACGCACGCGCAGATCGACGAACGCTGATGACGCGCGCGCATGGATCGACCAACGCCGATGACGCACGCGCTGATCGACGATTGCTGATGATGTGCGCGCGGATCGACGAACGCGGATGACGCATGCGCGGATCGACGATCACCGATGATGTGTGCGTGGATCGAAGAACGCCAATGACGCTCGCGCGCTTATCGATGAATGCCGATGACGTGCACGCAGATCGACAAACGCCGGCGACGCGCATGCAGATTGATTATCACCGATGATGCGCACATGGATCGACGAACGGTGACGACACGCGTGTGGATCGACGAACGCCGATGACTCACACGTGCGGATCAACAAACGCGGATAACACACGTGCGGATCGACAATCGCAGATGACATACGCGTGGATCGATGATCGCCAACAACGAGCACGTGGATCGACGAAAGCCCACGACACGCGTGCGGATCGACGAACGCCGACGTCACACGCGCAGATCGACGAACGACGACAACGTGCACATGCGCATCAACGAACGCAGACAACGTGTGCGCACGGATCGACGAGGGCTAACGACGCGTGCGCGCGAATTGACAAACGCCGACGTCGTGCGCGCGTGGATCGACGAACACCGATGACACGCAAGCGCTTATCGACGAACGCCGACGACACTCACGCACTTATCGACGAACGCCGACGATGTGCACACGGGGATCGACGAACGCCGATGATTCACGCGCGTGGATCGACGAACGCGGATGACGCGCACGCGGATCGACGATCGCAGATGAGGTACGCGCGGATCAACGATCGCCAAAGACGTGCCTGCAGATCAACGAACGCCGACGTCGCATGCAGATCTATGAACGCGGATGATGCGCCCACGGATCGACGAACACCAACGACACGTGCGTGTGGATCAATGATCACCGACGACGTGCGCACGCTAATCGATGAACGCCGACATCGTGCGCGCGTGGATCGACGAACACCGATGATGCACGCGCAGATTGATGATCGCCAACGACGTGCACGTGGATTGAAGAACGCCGATGACACTCGCGCGCTTATTGACGAACGCCGATGACATGCACGCAGATCGATGAATGCCGACAACGCGCGCGCAGATTCACGATTGCCGACGACACGCACGCACGGCTCAATGAACGCCGATGACACGCGCGTGGATTGACAAATCCTGACATCACGCACGCGGATCGACGTACGCCAATGATGTGCGCACACGGATCGATGAACGCTGAAGACGCACGCAGCTTATCCATGAACGCCGACGATGCGCACGTGGGGATCGACGAACGCCGACGACATGCATGCGCAGATCGACGAACGCAGATGACGGCCATGCACGGATCAACAAATGCCGATGATGCGCGCGCATGGATCGACGAATGCCAATGACGCGCGCACAGATCGACGATAACCAATGACATGCACGCGGATCTTCGAACGCCAATGACGCTCACGCGCTTATCGATGAACGCCAACGACGCACACGCAGATCGACGAATGCGGAGGACACGCACGCTGATCTACGATCGCCGACGATGCACTCGCGGATCGACGAATGCCGACGACGTGCGCGCGGGTATAGATGAATGCAGATGACGCTCATGCGCTTATCGACGAACACTGACGACGCGTGCGTGGAGATCAACGAACGCCGATGACGCGCATGAGTGTATCGATGAACGCCGAAGTCGTGCGTGCGCGGATCGACGAACGCCGACGACGCGCGAGTGCTTATAGACCAATGCCGAAGACGCACGCGCAGGGATCGACGAACTCCGAAGATGCACGTTTGCTTATAGATGAAAGTCGACGACCCGCGCGCGTGGATCGACGAATGCCGACGATGTGCGAGTGCTTATCGACCAATGCCGACATCGTGCACGCGCGGATCGACGAAATCCGACGACGCTCGCACGCTTATCGTCGAATGCCGACGACACGCCTGCGGGTATCGACGAACGCCGAGGATGAGCACGAGCGGATCGACGAATGCCGATGATGCTCACACGGATCGATGATCGCCGACGATGCACGTGCGGATCAACGAACGTCGACGACGCTCGCACACTTATCAACGAACGCGGATGACGCGCACGCGTATCGACAAACGTCGATGACGTGCGCGCGGATTGACAAATGCCGATGTCACGCGTGCGGATCGATGAATGCCGACGACACAAGCGTGGGGATCGACGAACACCGATGACATGCGCGCAGGGTTCGACGAACGCTGACGAGGCACACGAGCGGATCGATGAACACCGACGTCGTGCGTGTGCGGATTGACGAACGCCGATGACGCGTGAGCACTTATCGATGAACGCCGATGACGCACGCGCGGGGATTGACGAAAGCCGATGCCATGCACGAGCGGATCGACGAACACCGACGTCATGCGCGTGCGGATTGATGAACGCCGATGATGCGCAAGCACATATCGATGAACGCTGATGACACGCGTGCGCATATCGATGAATGCGAATGGCGCACACACGCTTATTGACAAACGCTAATGACGCGTGCGTGCGGATCGACGATCGCGGACGATGCACGCGGATTGACAAATGCCATCGATGCGCACGCGGATCGACGAACGCCGACGACGTGCGAGTGCCGATCGATGAACGCCGATGATGCGCATGCAGATCGACGAACGCCAACGACGCACGCACAGATTGACGATCGCCGATGATGTGGACGCGGATCGAAGAACGCCGATGACGCTCACGCGCTTATCTTCGAACGCCGATGACGCGCGTGCAGATCGATGAATGCCGATGACTCATGCGCGTGGATCGACGAACGTGGATGACACGCGCGTGGATCGACGATCGCAGATGATGTACGCGCGGATCGACGATCGCCAACGACGTGCCCGCTGATCGACGAACGCCGAAGTCGCGCGCATGGATGGACGATCACCGATGACACGCGCTAACGGATCTACCAATGCCGATGACGCGTGCACAGATCGACAATTGCCAACGACGTGCGGGCGGATCTATGATCGCCGATGACACACACGCACGGATCGACCTACGCCGACGATGCGCGCGCAGATCGACGATTGCTGACAACGTGCGCGCGGATCGACGATCGCTGACGACGCGCACTTCAGATCCATGATCGGCGATGACGCGTGTGTGGATCGACGAATGCCGAAGACGCACGCGTGCTTATAGACAAAAGTCGACGACGCGTGCGCGTGGATCGACGAACGCTGACGACGCTCGCGCGCTTATCGACGAACGCCGACAACGCGTGCGCGCGGATTGACTAACGCCGATGACGCTCCCGTGCTTATCGACGAACGCCAACGATGCTCACGTGCTTATCCACGAACGCCGATGTCGCACGTGCGGGGATCGATGAACGCCAACGATGCGTGCGCGTGGATCGACGAACGCCGACGTCGCGCGCGCGGATCGACGAACGCCGACAACGCGCGCGTGCTTATCGATGAACGCCGACAAAGCGTGCGTGCGGATTGACGAACACCGACGACACTCGCACGATCAACGAACGCCGACAACGTGCGCGTGGGGATCGAAGAACGCCGATGACGCGTTCACGCGGATCGACGAACGTAGATGACGCACACGCACGGATCGACGAACACCGACGACGCTCACGCGATCATCAACGAACGATGAAAACACGCGCACGGGGATCGACGAACGCACGTGCGCGGATCGACGAATGCGGACGACGCTCACGCGTGGATCGACGAACGCCGATGACACGTGCGCGTGGATCGACGAACGCCGACAACACAAGCGCGCGGATCGAAGAACGCCAATGACGCGCGTGCAGATCGACGATCCCCGACGACGCGCGCGTGGATCTTGGAACGCCAACGACGCTCGCGTGCTTATCAACGAACGCCGATGACGCGCGTGCTGAAGGACCATCGCCGACGATGCGCACGTGGATCGAAGAATGACGACAACGCTCGCGCGCTTATCGATGAACACCGATGACGCGCACACGTATCGACGAACGCCGATGACTCATGGGCGCGGATCGACGAACGCGGAGGACACACACGCAGATCGACGATTGCCAACGACGCACTTGCGGATCGACGAACGCCGACGATGCACACGCGGATGGGTGAACGCCGACGACGCACATGCGGATCGACAAACGCCAATGACGTGCACGCGGATTGACGAACGCTGACAATGCGCGCTCAGATTGACGAACACAGACGACGTGTGTGTGCGGATCAACAAACGCTAACGACGCGCGCTCAGTTCGATGAACGCAGATGACATGCGTGCGGATCGACGAACGCCGACGATGCACGCGCTGATGACGATCGCTGACGATGCGCGCTTCGGATCCACGATCAGCGACGACACGCGAGTGGATCGACAAATGCCGAAGACGCATGCGTGCTTATAGACAAAAGTCGATGACACGCGCGCGTGGATCTACGAATGGTGAGGACACTCGCGCGCTTATCGACGAACACCGACGACGCACGCACGCGGATCGATGAACGCAGATGACGTGCGCGCGCAGATCGACGAACGCGGACGACGCACACGTGGATCGACGAACGCCGACGATGCGCACGCGGATCGACAAACGCCAACGAGGCGCGCACAGGGATCGACGAACGCCGATGACACTCGCGCGCTTATCGACGAATGCTGACGATGTGCGCGTGGGGATCAACGAACGCCGACAACACGCATGAGTGTATCGATGAACGCCGAAGTCATGCGCGTGCGGATCGATGAACGCCGACGACCCGCGAGTGCTTATCGACCAATGCCGACGATGCGCGCGCGGGGATCGACGAACTCTGAAGACGCACGCGCGCTTATAGATGAAAGTCAACGATGTGCGCGCGTGGATCGGCAAACACCGACGACGCGCGAGCGCTTATCGACCAATGCTGACATCGTGCGCGCGTGGATCGACGAACTCCGACGACGCTCGCGTGCTTATCGACGAACACCGACGAAGCGCGTGCAGGTATTGATGAACGCCGATGACGCTCGTGCGGATCGATGATTGCCGACGTTGCACGCGCGGATCAACGAACGCCGATGATGCTCGCACACTTATCGACGAACGCCGACGACTCATGCGCACGGATCGACGAACGCGGACGACGCACACGCGTATCGACGAACCCCAACATCGCGTGCGTGGATTGACAAATGCCGACGTCGCGTGCGCGGATCGACGAACGCCGACGACACGTGCGTGGGGATCGACGAACGCCAATGACGCTCACGCGCTTATCGACGAACGCCGACGACGCACACGCATGGATCGACGAACGCTGATGACACGCATGAGTGGAACGACGAACGCCGACGTCGTGCGTGTGTGGATCGACGAACGCCGATGACGCATGAGCGCTTATCGATGAACGCCGATGATGCGCACGCGGGGATCGACGAACGCCGACGTCATGCATGAGCAGATTGACGAACGCTGATGACACGCGAGTGCTTATCGATGAATGCCGATAACGCACGTGTGCGTATCGACTAATGCCAACGGCGCACGCACGCTTATTAACGAATGCTAATGATGCGCACGTGCGGATCGACGATCGCCGACGACGCACGCGGATTGACGAACGCCAAAGATGCGCGCGCGGATCGATGAACGCCGACAACGCATGCGTGCGGATCGATGAATGCCGATGATGCGCACGCAGATCAAAGAACACCAACGACGCACGCGCAGATTGACGATCGCTGACGACGCGGACGCGGATCAAAGAACGCCGACGACGCTCGCGCACTTATCTTCGAATGGCGACGACATGCATGAGTGTATCAACGAACCCCGAGTCGTGCGCGCGCGGATCGACGAACGCCGACGACGCTCGAGTGCTTATCGACCAATGCCGACGATGCGCACTCGGGGATTGATGCACTCCGAAGACGCACGCGTGCTTATAGATGAAAGTCGAAAATGCGCGCGCGTGGATCGACAAACACAGACAACGCGTGAGCGCTTATTGACTAATGCCGACATCGTGCGCACGTGGATCGATGAAATCTGATGATGCTCGCGCACTTATCGACGAACACCGATGACGCGTGTGCAGGTATTGACGAACGCTGAGGACGCGCATGAGCGGATCGACGAACGCCGACGACGCTCATGCGGATCGATGATCGCCGACGATGCACGCGCGGATCAACGAATGCCGACGACGCTCGAACACTTATCGACGAATGCCGACGACTCATGCGCATGGATCGACGAACGCGGACGACGCGCGCGCGGATCTTCGAACGCCAATGACTCTCGTGCGCTTATCGATGAACGCCGATGACGCGCATGCAGATCGATGAACGCCGACAACGCGCACGCAGATTGATGATCGCTGACGATGCACACGTGGATCGAAGAATGCCGACAATGCTCGCGCGCGTATTGATGAACGCCGACGACGCGCGCATGTATCGACGAATGCCAATGACTCACGGGAGCAGACCGACGAACACGGAGGACATGCACGCAGATCGACGATCGCCAACGACGCACTCGCGGATCGATGAACACCGACGACGCGCGCGCGGGGATCGACGAATGCCAATGACGCTCACGCGCTTATCGACGAACGCTCACGACGCGTGCGTGGGGATCGACGAAAGCCGACGACGCGCATGTGAGTATCGACGAACGCCGAAGTCATGCGCGTGTAGATCGACAAACGCCGACGACGCGCGAGTGCTTATTGACCAATGCCGACGACGCGCGCGCGTGGATCGACGAACTCTGATGACGCACACGCGCTTATAGATGAAAGTCGATGACGCGCGCGCGTGGATCGACGAACGCCGACGACGCACAAGCGCTTATCAACCAATGCCGACGACGCGCGTGCGGGTATTGATGAACGCCGAGGACGCGCACGAGCAGAACGACGAATGCCGACAACGCTCATGCGGATCGATGATCGCCGACGATGCACGCGCGGATCAATGAACGCCGACGACGCTCGCACACTTATCGACGAACGCCGACGACGCATGCGCGCGGATCGACGAACGCGGACGCTCGCGTGGATCGACGAACACGGATGACACGCACGCGTATCGACGAACGCCGATGACACGCGCGCGGATTGACGAATGCCGACATCGCGTGCGCGGATCGACGAACGCCGACGACACACGTGCGGTGATCAATGAACGCCGACGACGCTCATGCGCTTATCAACGAATGCCAATGACGCGCACGCGGGGATCAACGAACGCCGACAACGCACAAGAGCGGATCGACGAACGCCGACGTCGTGCATGTGCGGATCGACAAACGCCAATGAAGCCTGAGCACTTATCGACGAACGCTAATGACGCGCGCGTGGGGATCGACGAAAGCTGACGATGCGCACGAGCGGATCGACGAACGTCAACGTCATGTACACGAGGATTGACAAACGCCGACGACGTGCGAGCGCTTATCGATGAACGCCGATGACGCGTGTGTGCATATCGATGAACGCCAATGGCGCACGCACGCTTATTGATGAACGCTAATGACGCCCACGTGCGGATTGCCGATCGCTGACGACGCACGCGGATTGACGAACGCCGACGATGCACGCGTGGATCAATGATTGCCGACGATGTGCGCGCAGATCGATGAACGCGGATGACGCACACGCAGATCGATGATCGCCGACGACACGCGCGTGGATCGACAATCGCCGACGTCGCGCGCGCGGATCGACAAACGCCGATGACGCGCACGCGCGGATCGAAATACACCGACGACGTGCGCACGTATTGACGAATGCCAATGACTCACGGGCGCAGATCGACGAATGCGGAGGACATGCACGCAGATCGATGATCGCCAACGACGCACTCGCGGATCGATGAACGCCAACGACGAGCGCACGGGGATCGACGAACGCCGACGACGCTCACGCGCTTATCGACGAATGCTCATGACGCGCGCATGGGGATCGATGAAAGCGACGACGCGCATGAGAGTATCAACGAACGCCGAAGTCATGCGCGCGTAGATCGACAAATGCCGATGACGCACGAGTGCTTATCGACCAATGCCGACGACGCGCGCACGTGGATCGACGAACTCTGATGACACACACACGCTTATAGATGAAAGTCGATGACGCGCGAGCGTGGATCGACGAACGCCGACGACGCACGAGTGCTTATTGACCAATGCCGACGACGCGCGTGCGGGTATTGATGAACGCCGAGGACGCGCATGAGCGGATCGACGAATGCCAACGACGCTCATGCGGATCGATGATCGCCAACGATGCACGCGTGGATCAACGAACGCCGACGAAGCTCGCACACTTATCGATGAATTCCGACGACGCATGTGCGCGGATCGACGAATAAGGACGACACACGCGCGTATCGACGAACGCCGATGACGCTTGCGTGGATCGACGAATGCGGATGACACACGCGCATATCGACGAACGCCAACGACACGCGCGTGGATTGATGAATGCCGACATCGCGTGCGCGGATCGACGAATGCCGATGACACACGCGTGGTGATCGATGAACGCCGACGACGCTCACGCGCTTATCGATGAATGCCAACGACGCGCACGTGGGGATCGACGAACGCCGACGACGCACACGAGCGGATCGACGAACGCCGACGTCGTGCATGTGCAGATCAACAAACGCCGATGACGCGCGAGCGCTTATCGACAAAAGCTGATGTCACGTGCGCGGGGATTGACGAATGCCAACGACGCTCACGCGCTTATCAATGAACGCCCACGACACACGTGCGTGTATCTACAAACGCCAAAGATGCGCGCACGGATCGACGAATGCCAACGACACTGGCGTGCTTATCGACGAACGCCGACGACGCGCACGCAGATCTACAATCGCCGACGACGCCCGCGCAGATTGACGATCGCCGATGACGCGCACGCGGATCGACAAACGCCAATGATGCGCGTGCAGATCGAAGAAAGCCGACAACGCGCGCGCAGATTGACAATCACCGACGATGCACACGCGGATCGAAGAACGCCGACGATGCTCGCGCGCTTATTGAAGAATGCCGATGACGCGTTTCAGATCGACGAACGCTGATGACGCACACGCACGGATCGACGAATGCCGATGACGCGCACGCACTTATCGACGAACGCCGATGAAGCGTGCACGCGGATCGATGAAAGCCCTCAATGCACGCACGCTTATCGACGAATGCCGATGATGCGCGCGCGCGGATCGACGAATACAAACGACGCGCGCGCACGGATCAACAAACGCCAAAGACGCGCACGCGGATCGACGAACGTCGACGATGCGCGCGCAGATCACCGAACGCCGACGCGCGCTCGGATCGACGAACGCTGATAACGCACGCGCACGGATCGACCAACGCTGACAACGTGTGTGCAGATTGACGATTGCCAAGGTCGTGCGCGCACGGATCGACGAACCCCAATGACACGCGAGCGCTTATCGACGAACGCCAACGACGTGCGCGTATCGATGAACGCCAACAGCGAACGTGTGCTTATCGACGAACGCTAATTAGGCATGCGCTCGGATCAACGATCGCCGATGACGCACTCGTGGATCGACGAATGCCGAACACGCGCGCGCAGATCGACGAACGCCAATGACGCTCGCGCGCTTATCGACGAACGCCGATGATGCGCACGCAGATCGACGAACGCCGAAGACGCACGCGCAGATTGATGATCGCCGACGATGCGCACACAGATCGATGAACGCCGATGACTCACGCGCACAGTTCGATGATTGCAGACGACGTATGCGCGGATCGATGATCGCCAACAGCGCACGCATGCTTTTCGACGAACGCTAATGATGCGCACGTGCGGATCGACGATCGCCGACGACGCGTGCGCGGACCGACAAACACCTACGACGCTCGTGCGCTTATCAATGAACGCTGGCGATGTGCACGGAGATCGACGAATGCCGAAGACGCGCGCGCAGATTGATGATCGCTGACGATGCGCACGCGGATCGACGAACACCGACGACGCTCGCGCGCTTATCAACGAACGGCGACGTCGCGCGTGTGGATCGATGAACGCCGATTACTCACGTGCCCGGATCGAAGAACGTGGACAACACGCACGCAGATCGATGATCGCAGACGACATACGCGCAGATCGACGATCGCCAATGATGCACCCGCGGATCGAAGAATGCTGACGTCGCGTGCGGATCGACGAACGCGGATGACGCACGCGTGGATCGATGAACACCGAAGGGCGCACGCGTGGATCGATGAGGGCCGACAACGCGCGTGCGCGGATCGACGAGGGGCGACAACGCGCGTGTGCAGATCGACGAATGCCAACGATGCCCGCGTGGATCAATGAACGCCGACGACGCGCACTCGCGATCGACGAGGGCCGACGACATACGCGCGCGAATCGATGAACGCCAATGCCCGCGTGGAATGATGAACACCGACGACGCGTGTGAAAATGGACGAATGCCGACGACGTGCATGCGTATGGGCGAACGCCGACGACATGCGCGCGGATCGACGAATGCCGACCACGTGCGTGCGGATCGACGAATGCCGACAACGCACGCTCAGATCGACGAACACGGATGACGCGTGTGCTTGAATCAACGAATGCCAACAACGCACGCTCAGATCGACAAACGCGGATGACACGCGCGCGAATTGACAAACGATGACGACCTGCGCTTCGGATCGACGATCGGCAACGACGCGCACGCGGATCGACAAACGCCGACGACGCGTGCATTCGGATCGAAGAACGCCGATGACGCCCGTGCGGATTGACGATAGCTGACGACGCGTGCGGGGATCGACGAACATCGATGTCCCACGCACGTGGATTGATGAACGCCGATGATGCTCGTGCGCTTATCGATGAACGGCGACGAAGCGCGCGCACGTATCAACGAATGCCGATGACACGCACGCTCGGATCGACGAACGCCGTCTACACTCATGCGCTTATCGACGAATGCCGACTACGCACGTGCACGGATCGAATGCCGACGACCCACGCATGCGGACCGACGAAAGACGATGACGCGTGTGCGGAATGACAAACGCCGATGACGCCCACACGGATCAACGAATGTGGACGATGTGCGCGCCGATCGACGAATGCCAATGGCGCTCGCGCACTTATCGACGATCGCTAATGACGTGCGCGCGCGGATCGACGATCGCCAATGACGCACTCGCGGATAGACGAACGCCGATGACGTGCGCGAGCGGATCGACGAACGCCGACGACGCGCACGTGCGGATTGATGAACTCCGACGACGCGCACGCAGATCGAAGAACGCCGATGACGCTCGCGCGCTTATCGACGATCACCGACGACACGCACGCAGATCGACGAACGCCGACGACGCGCGCGCAGATTGACGATCACCGACGACGGGCACGTGGATCGATGAACGCGGACGACGCTCGCGCACTTATCGACGAACACCGATGATGCGCGTGCATATCGACAAATGCCGATGACTCACGCGCGCGGATCGATGAACGCGGACGACACACGCATGGATTGACGATCGCAGAAGACGTACGCACGGATCGACGTTCACCAACGATCTGCCCGCGGACCGACGAATGCTGACGTTGCACGCGCGGATCGACGAAAGCTGACGACGCACGCGCGCGGATCGACGAACGCCGACGATGCGCGCACACGGATCAACGAACGCCAAAGACGCGCACGCAGATCGACGAATGCCAATGACGATTGCGTGCTTATCGACAAACGCCGATGACACACGCTTGGATCGACGAACGCCAAAGATGTGCACGCGCTTATCGACGAATGCCGATGACGCACGTGCAGATTGACGATCGCCAACGACGCACATGCGGATCGAAGAACCCCGACGACGCTCACGCGCTTATCGATGAACGCCGACGATGTGCACGTGGATCGATGAACGCCGATGACTCACGCGTGTGGATCGATGAATGCGGACAACACGTGCGTGGATCGATGATCACAGACGACGTACGCGCGGATCGACGATCACCAACGATGTGCCCGCGGATCGACGAACACCGACGTCGCGTGCGGATCGAAGAACGCGGACAATGCACGTGCGGATCGACGAACGCGGACGAGGCCCACGCAGATTGATGATAGCCGATGACGCACACGTGGATCGATGAACGCCGATGACGCTCATGCGCTTATCGATGAATGCCAACGTCGTGCACGCGGATTGACGAACACCGATGACTCACGCGCCCGGATCGACGAACGCAGATGACACGCGTGTGGATCGACGATCACAGACGACGTATGCGTGGATCGATGATCGCCATCGACACGCCCGTGGATCGACGAACCCTGATGTCGCGTGCGGATCGACGAACGCAGATGACGCTCGTGCGGATCGACGAAAGCCGAAGACGCACGCGCAGAACGACGTACGCCGATGTTGTGCGCGTGGAACGACAAACGCCGATGACGCGCGCTCGCGGATTGATGAACGCCGATGACGTGCATGCGCTGATCGACGAGGGCCGACAACGTGCGCGCGTGGATCGACGAATGCCGATGACGCGCACGAGCGGATCGACGAACGCCAACGTCGTGCGTGCGCGGATCGACGAATGCTGACAACGCACACGAGCGGATCAACGAACGCCGACAACACGCGCGCGGGGATCGACGAATGCCAACGACGCACATGAGCGGATCAACGAACGCCGACGTCGTGCGCGCGCGGATCGACGAACGCCGATGATGCGCGAGCACTTACTGACGAATGCCGACAACGCGCACGCAGATCGACAAACGCCGACGATGCGTGCGCACGGATCAACGAACACCAAAGACACGCCAGCGGATCGACGAACGCTGATGACGCTCAAGTGCTTATCGACGAATGCCAACAACGCGCGTGCGGATTGATGAACCCCAAAGACGCGTGCGCGAATCAACGAACGCCAAAGATGCATGTGCGCTTATCGACGAACGCCGATGACGCGTGTGCAGATTGACGATCGCCGACGACGTGCACGCGGATCAAAGAATGCCAACGACGCTCACGTGCTTATCAACGAACGCTGACGATGTGCACACGGATCGACGAACGCCGATGACTCACGCGCGTGCATCGACGAATGCGGACGACACGCGTGCGGATCAATGATCGCAGATGACATACGCGCGGATCGATGTTCGCCAATGACACGCCCGCGGATCGATGAACGCTGACGTCGCGTGCGGATCGAAGAACGCGGATGATGCGTGCGTGGATCGACGAACGCGGACGACACCCACACAGATTGATGATAGATGATGACGCGCATGCGGATCGACGAACGCCGATGATGCTCATGCGCTTATCGACGAACGCCAACATCATGCACGCGGATCGACGAACACCGATGACTCACGTGCCCGGAACGAAGAACGCGGAAAACACGCGCGCGGATCGATGATGCAGATGACGTACGCGAGGATCGACGATCGCCAACGACACACCCGTGGATCGACAAACGCCGACGTCGCGTGCGGATCGACGAACGCAGATGACGCACGTGCGGATCTACGAAAGCCAAAGATGCACGCGCGGAACTATGTAGGCCAATGTTGTGTGCGCGGAACGAAACGCCGACGACGCGCGCTCATGGATCGACGAATACCGATGATGCGCACGCGCTGATCGACGAGGGCCGACGTTGTGCGCGCGTGGATCGATGAATGCCGATGACGCGCATGAGCGGATCGACGAACGCCAATGTCGTGCGTGCGGGGATCGATGAACGCCAACGACGCGCACGAGCGGATCGATGAACGCGGATGACACGCGTGCGGATCGACGATTGCAGACGATGTACGCGCAGATCGACGATCGCCAATGACGTGCCCGGGGATCGACGAATGCCGATGTCGCGTGTGGATCGACGAACGCAGGGGACGCGTGCGTGGATCGATGAAAGCCGACGATGCCCACGCAGATTGACGAACGCCGATGACGCGCACGCGCAGATCGATGAGGGCCGATGTCATGCGCGCGCGGATCGACGAATGCTGATTTCGCGCACGAGCGGATCGACGAACGCCAACGTCGTGCGTGCGTGGATTGACGAACGCCGACGACGCGCACGAGCGGATCGATGAACACCGACGACGCGCACGCAAGGATCGTTAACGCCAATGACGCGCACGAGCGGATCGACGAACGCCGACATCGTACGGGCGCAGATCGACGAACACCGATGACGAGCGAGTGCTTATTGACGAATGCCAACGATGCGCACGCAGATCGACGAACGCCGACGACTCACGCGTGCGGATCGACGAATGTGGAAGACACGCACGCGGATCGACGATCACAGACGACGTACGCACGGATCGACGATCGCCAATGACACGCCCACGTATCGACGAATGCCGACGTTGTGTGCGGATTGACGAATGCGGACGACGTGAGCGTGGATTGACAAAAGCCGACGACGCGTGCGCGGATCAACGAACGCCAATGACGTGCGCGTGCGGATCGACGAACGCCGACGACGTGCGCACATGGATCAATGAACGCCAAAGACGTGCGCGCGGATCGACTAATGCCGACGACGCTCACGCGCTTATCGACGAAGGCTCATGACGTGCACGCGTTGATCAACGAACGCCGACAACGCTCACGTGCTTATCGACGAACGCCGACGACGCGCGTGCGGATCAACGAATGCCGACAACGCTCACGCGCTTATTGACGAACGCCGACGATGCGCGCGTGGATCAACGAACGCCGACAATGCTCACGCGCTTATCGACGAACGCCGACGACGCGCATGCACGGATCAACGAACGCCAAAGATGCACGCGCGGATCGACGAACGTCGACGATGCGTGCGCTGATCGACAATCGCCAACGTGCATGCGGATCGACGAACGCCGATGACACGCGCGCACGGATCGACCAACGCCGATGATGCGCGCGGTGATGGACGATTGCCGACGACGTGCACGCGGATCAACGAACACGGATGATGCACGCGTGGATCGACGATCGCCAACAACCCGCGCACGGATCGACCAACGCCAACGACGCTCGCGCGCTTATCGATGAACGCCGACGACGCGCACTCAGATCGACGAACGCCGACGACACACGTGCAGATTGATGATCGCTGACGATGCGATGCGGATCGATGAACACCGACGACGCTTGCGTGCTTATTGACTGTCAGGAGCCATGCAGGATGAGCCCCGCCGAGACACGAGCTCCGGCAGGGACATGAAGAGACACGAGCTCCTTCAAACCTGATTTCATCTGCACGGCAGATGGACTCCTGACCTCTCCAAATAAAAATAGCAAAATGAAGCTTTCTGTACTTCTGCTTTCTGTATGCTTGTTAGTGTTTATAGAAGCAAGGGATTGAACGGGAGAAATTTGTAAAGTTAATATCCTAATATTACCCCCATATCCTACTTGTGATTTTATTAGAGCTTATTTAGGATAAGATAATATTAGCCTGGCATGAAGAGAAAATATAAATATAGCTTTTATATTAATCTGAAATCAGTTAAAAATGCACATAAATGTACTAATTATAATCATCACAAAACAAAATTACCTGAAGACCTATTGAGAATGCCAGAGCAATGCTTGCTTGTAGGTTTAAAAACTGTTAATAATGTTAAGGCTAAAATAGTTGCTTATACGTCACACTGCACAAACAATGCACGGATTGCTGTGAGCTGAAGGTCAGTTTATTTGCTGCCGAAGGTATATTGTCCCACATACCCTGCCCATGGTGTACCCGGGAGTGCACTAGAAATAGCATAGGTTGCGTAGAAATAGTTTAATATATTAAGGTTAAGGTAGATTAATAAAACGTTAAGTAAGGAATAAGGTCAATGTTAGGTTTATGGTTAATCATTTGTTAAAACCTTACCTCAATTGTGTATGTGATTGACGTGACTATGCATAGATGCCTGCTGATAGTTGTTACTTGATTTTAAGAAAACTATTGTATTAAATCAAATAACCGTACTAAGACAAGAAGTAAAAAATAAGGAAATGTTTTGCTGTACTCCTTGTGTAACTAAGGAAATGT
>PVHT020000648.1:188488-200367 GCA_004024745.2 Catagonus wagneri | reverse complement strand
GCTCACGCGCTTATCGACAAAGGCTCATGACGTGCACGTGTGGATCATTGAATGCCGACAACGCTCACGCGCTTATCGACGAACGCCGAAGACACGCACGCACGGATCAATGAACGCCAAAGATGCACGCGCAGATCGACGAATGTCGACGATGCGTGCGCTAATTGACGATCGCCAACGCGCGTGTGGATCGACGAATGCCGATGACACGCGCGCACGGATCGACCAACGCCGATGACGTGCGCGGTGATGGACAATTGCCGACGACGTGTGCGCGGATCAATGAACACGGATGATGCACGCGTGGATCGACGATCACCAACCACCCGCGCGCGGATCGATGAACGCCAATGACGCTCGCGCGCTTATCGACGAATGCCGACGACGCGCACTCAGATCGACGAACGTCGACGACACACGCGCAGATTTATGATTGCCGACGATGCGCACGCGGATCGATGAACACCGATGACGCTCGCGTGCTTATTGATGAACGATGACAACGCGCGCGTGGATCGACAAACGCCGATGACTCACGCGTGCGGATCGACGAACACGGACGACACGCGTGTGAATCGACGATTGCAGATGATGTACACGCGGATCGACGATCACCAACGATTCGCCCGGGGATCAACGAACACCGACAAGCGCGTGTGGATAGACGAACGCGGACGATGTGCGCGCAGATCGATGAAAGCCGACGACACGCACGCGGATCGATGAATGCCGACGTCGCGCGCATGGATCGAAGAATGATGATGACGCGCGTGGATCGACGAACCCCGACGACGTGCGCACACAGATCAATGAATGCCAAAGACGCGCGCGCGGATCGACTAACGCTGATGACGCTCACACGCTTATCGACGAAGGCTCATGACGTGCACGCGCGGATCGACGAATGCCGATGACACTCATGCGCTTATTGACGAACGCCGACGACGCGCGCACACGGATCAACGAACATCAAAGACGCACGCGCAGATCGACGAACGTCGATGATGCGTGCACTGATCGATGATCACCAACGCGCGCACGGATGGACGAACGCCGATGACATGCGTGCATGGATCGACCAACGCCGACAACGCATGCGGTGATGGACGATTGCCGATGACGTGCGCGCGGATCGATGAACGTGGATGATGCATGTGTGGATCGATGATCGCTGATGACCCACACGCGGATCGACGAATGCCAACGACGCTCGCGTGCTTATCGACGAACGCCGACGACACGCGCACATATTGATGATCGCCGACGATGTGCACGCGGTTCAATGAACACCGACGACGCTCACGTGCTTATTGATGAACACCGACGATGCACGTGTGGATCGACGAACGCCGATGACTCACGCATGCGGATCGACGAACGCGGATGACATGCGTGCGGATCGACGATCGCAGACGATGTACGTGCGGATCGACGATCGCCAACGATGCGCCCGCGGATCGTCGAACGCCGACGTCGCGCACGCGGATCGATGAACGCCGATGACGCGCGCGGATAGACGAACGCCGATGACGCGTGCGCGGATCGATGATCGCCGATGACGCGTGCTCAGATCGATGAATGCCGACTACGCGCGCTTCGGATCGACGATCGGCGACGACGCACGTGCGGATCCAAAAACGCCGACGACACGTGCGTTTGGATCGATGAACGCCGATGACGCCCGCGTGGATCGACGATCGCCGATGACGCGTGTGCGGATTGACGAACATAGACGTCCTGCGCGTGCAGATCAACGAATGCCGACGACACTCGTGCGCTTATCGAGGAACGCCGATGACACGCGTGCATGTATCAACGAATGCCGATGACGTGCGCGCTCGGATAGACGAACGCCGACGATGCTCGTGCGGATCGATGAACGCTGACGACGCTCGTGCGCTTATCGACGAACACCGCCTACTCACGCACATGGATCGAAGAACGCCGACGACCCACGCGTGCGGACCGACGAACGCGGACGATGTGCACGCGGATCGACAAACGCTGACGACGTGCACGTGGATCAACGAACGTCGATGACACGCATGCGAGTATCGATGAATGCCAACGATGCTCGTTCGGATCGACGATCACCGATGATGCATGTGTGGATCGACGATCGCCGACGACCCTCGCACACTTATCGACGAACGCCGACTACGCGCACGAGGATCAACAAACCCGACGACTCACATGCGCGGATCGATGAACACAGTCGACCCGCATGCGGATCGACGAATGCAGACGAGGCACGCGCGGATCGACGATTGCTGACAACGCGAGTGCGGATCGACGAACGCCGACAACGCGCACGCGCGGATCGACGAACGCCGAATAGGCACGTGCGCTTATAGACGAAAGACGACGACGCGCATGTGTGTATCGACAAATGCTGATGACGCTCGCGTGCTTACGACGAACGCCGTTGATGCGCACGAGCGGATCGACGAACGCCGACCTCGTGCGAGCGCTTATAGACGTATGCCGACGACGCACGCGCACGTATCAACGAAGGCCAATGGCGTACGCGTGCTTATCGATGAATGTTAATGATGCACACGCACGGATCGACGATCACCAACGATGCACGCGCAGATCGAAGAACGCCGATGACAATCGCGCGCTTATCGACGAATGCCAACGATGCGCGGGCACGGATCGACGAACGCCCACGACGCACGCGTGTTTCGACGATCGCCGATGACGCACTCGCGGATCGACGAAGGTGAAGAAGTGCACGCGGATCGACAGAACGCCAACGACGTGCGTGTAGATAAACGAACGCCGACGTTGCGCACGCGCAGATTGACGAACGCCGATGACGCGTACGTGGATAAATGAACACCAGCGACGCCCGTGCGGATCAACGAATGCCGACGATGCGTGCGCGGATCGACGAAAGTGGACAATGCGCTTGCGGATCAACGATCACCGACGACACGCGCGCAGATCAACGATCGCCGATAACGCGCTCGCGGATTGACGAACGACGACGATGCACGCGCACGGATCGACAAACACCGATGACGTGTGCGTGTGGTTCGACGAACGCCGATGACTTGTACGCAGATCGACGAACGCCGACGACGCGCGCGCATATCGAAGATCGCCGACGATGCGTGTGGATCGACGAACTCCGACGACACGTGCGCGGATCGACGAAAACCGACGACACGCACGCAGATCGACGACTGTGGACAAAGCGCACACAGATCGACGATCACCGACGACGTGTGCGCGGATCGACGATCACTGACGAAGCCTCGTGGATCGATGAATGCAGACGACGCGCACGCGCGGATCAATGAATGCTGATGACGCGCGCATGTGGATCGACGAACGCCGACGACGCGCACGCAGATTGACAACTGCCGACGACATGAGCGCAGATCGACGAACACGGATGACGCGCGTGCGGATCAATGATCCCCGACGCCGCACGCACGGATCGACGATAGCCAACGACGCTCACGTGCTTATCAATGAATGGCGACGACGCGCACGCCGATCGACGAACGCCGACGACACGCGTGCGGATCGATGATCCCCGATGATGCGCGCGCGGATCGACGAACGCCGAAGACGCTCACGAGCTTATCAACGAACGGCGATGACGTGCACGCAGATCGACGAATGCTGACGATGCGTGCGCAGAATGACGATCGCCAACGACGCGAACACGGATCGAAGAACGCTGACGACGCTCGTGCACTTATCGACGAATGCCGACGACACACGCGAATCGACGAACGCCGATGACTCACATGCGCGGATCGACGAACGCGGACGACCCGCGCATGGATCGACAATCGCAGACGATGTAAGCGCGGATCGACGATCGCCAACGACGTGCCCGCGGATCGACAAATGCCGACGTAGCGTGCAGATCGACGAACGCGGACGACACGAGCGCGGATCGACGAAAGCCGAAGATGCTCGCGCGCGGATCGACAAACGCTGACGAAGCATGCGCACGGATCAACGAACGCCAACGATGTGTGCGCGCGTATAAATGAATGCCGTCGACGCGTGTGTGGATCAATGAATGCCGATGACTCACGGGCGAGGATTGACGAACGCGGAGGACACGCGCACAGATCGATGATCGCAGATGACGTACGCGCGGATCGGCGATCGCCAACAACGCTCCCGTGGATCGACGAAAGCCGATGACACACGCGCAGATCGACAAACGCCGACGTCACGCATGCGGATCGACAAACGCTGACGATGCACGCGCAGATGGGTTAATGCCGACGACGCACGCACGGATCAACAAACGCCGATTACGTGTGCACGGATCGATGAACGCCGACAACGCAAGCTCAGATCGACGAACACAGACGACGCGTGTGCGTGGATCGATGAACGCTAACGACGCAAGCCCAGTTCGAAGACGCGGATGACACGCACGCGGATCGATGAATGCCGAAGACGCTCGTGCGCTTATCGAAGAACGCCGACAACGCGCGCACATGGATCAACGAAAGCCGATGACGCACGCATCGGATCGACGAACGCCAACGATGCACGCGTTGATCGACAAATGCCGATGACGCTCATGCACTTATCGACGAACGCCGACTATGCACGCGCACAGATCGACGAACGCCGATGACGCTAACGCGCTTATCGATGAACACCGACGACGCGCTCATGGATCAACGAACGCCAATGATGTGCGTGAGGAACAACGAACGTCGATGATGCGCGCGCTGATCGACGATCGCCGACGTGTGCGCGGATTGACGAACGCCGATGACGCGCGCGCACTGATCGACCAATGCCAATGACACTCGCGTGCTTATCGACGATCGCAGATGACGCATGCGTGGATCGATGAACGCCAACGACGCTCGCGCACTTATCGACGAACGCCGACGACGCGCACGCAGATCGATGAATGCTGACGACGCGCGCACAGATAGATGATCGCCGACGATGCGCACGCGGATCGACGAACACCGATGATGCGCGCACGTGGATCGACGAATGCCAATGGCGCGCGCACGCGAATCGACGAACGCTGATGACGCACGCACGGATCAACAAACGCCGACGTCGCGCACGTGCGGATCGACGAATGCCGATGGCACGCGCATGCGGATAGACGAACGCAGATGACGCACGCGCGGATCGACAAACGCCAACGATGCGCGCGTGGATGGGTTAATGCCGATGACGCGTGCACGGATCAACAAACGCCGATGACGTGTGCATGGATCGACGAACGCCGACAACGCACGCTCAGATCAACGAACACGGCTGACGCGTGTGCGCAGATCGATGAACGATAACGTCGCACGCCCAGTTCGATGAACGCTGATGACACGCGCGCGGATCGACGAACGCCGAAGACAGATGTGCGCTTATCGAAGAACGCCGACAACGCACGCGCATGGATCAATGAATGCCGATGACGCGCGCGCTTGGATCGATGAACGCCGATGACGCGCGCGCGGATCGACGAATGCCGATGACGCTCATGCGCTTATCAATGAACACCAACTACGCACGCTCACAGTTCGACGAACGCCGATGACGCTAACGCGCTTATCGACGAACGCCGATGACACGCTCATGAATCAACGAACGCCATGGATGCGCGCGAGGAATGATGAACGTCGACGATGAGCGCGCTGATCGATGATCGCCGACGCGTGCGTGGATTGACGAACACCGATGACGCGCGCACACGGATCGACCAATGCCAACGACGCTCGCGTGCTTATCGACGATCGCAGACAACGCGCGTGCGGATCGACGAACGCCAAGGACGCTCGCGCGCTTATCGACGAACGCCGACAACGCGCACGCAGATCGATGAATGCCGATGACGTGCACGCAGATTGATGATCGCTGACGATACGCACACGGATCGACGAACACCGACGATGCTCACATGCTTATCAATGAACGCCGATGACGCGCACGCGGATCGAAGAACGCGGATGACTCTCACGCGCTTATTGACGAACGCTGACGATGTGCGCGCGGATCGACGAACTCCAATGACT
This sequence comes from Catagonus wagneri, assembly GCA_004024745.2. Lineage (NCBI taxonomy): Eukaryota > Metazoa > Chordata > Mammalia > Artiodactyla > Tayassuidae > Catagonus > Catagonus wagneri. The sequence continues at coordinate 194,350 of PVHT020000648.1, read as the reverse complement.
CACAGGCGTGGATCGACGAATGAGGAGGACACGCACACGGATCAACGATCGCAGACAACGTACGTGCGGATCGGCAATCGCCAACAACACGCCCGTGGATCGATGAACCCCGACGACGCGCGCGCGGATGGGTGAATGCTGACAATGCACACGCGGATCGACGAATGCCGATGACGTGCGCGCGGATCGACGAACGCCGACAACGCGCACTCAGATCGATGAACACGGATGATGCGTGTGCGCGGATCGATGAATGCTAACGACGTGCGCTCAGTTCGATGAACGCCGACGGCACACGCGCTGATTGACTATCGCCGACGACGTGTGCTTCAGAACGACAATCGGCGATGACGTGCGCATGGATCGACAAACGCCGAAGATGCGTGCGTTCGGATCGACGAACGCCGATGACGCCCACGCAGATTGATGATCGCCAACATCATGCATGCGGATCGACGAACGTGGATGACGCACGCGTGGATCGACGAACGCCGACGTCGTGCGTGCGGATCGACGAATGTCGATGACACGTCCGCGCGGATCGACAAACACCGATGACGCGCACGCACTTATCGACGAACGCCGACGACGTGCGTGTGGATCGATGAACGCCGAAGACGCGCGCGCACGGATAAACGAACACCAAATACACGCGCACGGATCGACGAACGTCACCGATGCGCGCGCTGATCGACGATCGCCAACGCGCGCGCGGATCGACGAATGCCGATGACACGTGCGCATGGATCGACCAATGCCGACGACCTGTGCACGGATCGACGATTGCCGATGACGTGCGCGCGGATCGATGAACGCTGATGTCGCGCGCGCTGATCAACAAACGCCGAAGACGCACGCGTGCTTATTGACGAACGCCAATGACGCGCACGAGTGGATTGACCAACACCGTCATCGTGCGCACGCAGATCGACAAACGCTGATGACACGTGAGCGCTTATAAACGAATGCCAACGGCGCATGCACGCTTATCGACGAATGCTAATGACGCACGCACGTGGATCGACGATCGCCGACGACGCACTCACGGACCGACGAACACCGACGACGCGTGCGCGGGGATCGACGAATGCCGACGATGCTCGTGCACAGATTGACGAACGCCAAAGACGCGCACGTGGATTGACGAACGTCACCGATGCGCGTGCTGATTGACGTTCGCTGACGCGCGCACGGAAGGACGAATGCCGATGACGCGCGCGCACGGATCGACCAACGCCAACGACACACGCGCAGATCGACGATTGCCAACAACGTGCGCGCGGATCGATGAACGCTGACGTCACACGTGCGGATCGACGCATGCCAATGACGCACACACGGATCGACGAACGCCGATGACACACACACATGGATCGACGAACGCGGACGACACACGTGCGGATCGACGATCACCGACGACGTGCGCGCAGATAAATGAACGCCGATGTCGTGCACGCACAGATTGACGAACGCCGACGACGCATACGCGGATTGACGAACGCCGACGATGCCCACGCGGATCGACGAACGCCGATGATTCACGTGTGCGGAACGACGAACGCGGACAACACGCAGGCGGATCGACGATCGCCAACGACGTGCCCACGGATTGACGAACGCCGACTTCGCGTGCAGATCGACGAACACGGATGACGCGCGCGTGGATCGACGAATGCTGACGACGCCCAAGAGGATCAATGAACGCCGATGACGCCTGCGCGCGGATCGACCAACGCCGATGACACGCGTGCGCGGATCAATGAACGCCGACGACGCATGCTCAGATCGACGAACATGGACGACGCGTGTGCGCGGATCGAAGAACGCCAACGACGTGCACTCAGATCGATGAACACGGATGACACACGCTTGGATCAACAATCGCCGATGATGCACACGCGGATCGACAAACGCCGACGATGCTCGCACACTGAGCGACGAACGCTGACGATGTGCACAAGGATCGACGAACACGGATGATGCGCACGTGGATCGACGATCGCCGATGATGCATGCACGGATCGATAAATGCCGACGACACTCGCGCACTTATCGATGAACGCCGACGATGCGCACGCAGATCGACGAATGCCGACGATGTGCGCAAGGATCGATGAACACGGATGATGCGCGCGTGGATCGACGAATGCCGACGACGCTCACACACTTATCGACGAATGCCGACGACGTGCGCAAGGATCGACGAACGCCGACGTCGCGCGTGCGGATCGACGAACGCCGACAACGCGCACACGCGGATGGATGAATGCCGAAAACGCATGTGCGCTTACAGATGAAAGTCGACGATGCGCGCGTGTGAATCGACCAACTCCCACGACTCACGCGCGGATCGACCAAGGCGAAGACGCGCGTGCGGATCGATGATCACCAACGACGCGCACGCAGATAAACGAACACGGACGTCGCACACGCGCAGACTGATGAACGCCGACGACGCGTACATGGATCGACAAACGCCGACGACGCGTGCTGATCGACAAACGTGGATGACGCGTGCACAGATTGACGAAAGCCGACATCACGTGCGGATCGATGAACGCCGACATTACACGCACAGATCGACAAACGCGGATGTTGCGTGCGTATCGACAAACGTGGAGGACGCGTGCGTGGATCGACGAAAGCCGACGACGCGTGCGCGGATCAACGAACGCCGACGACGCACACGCGTGGATCAACGAAAGCCGACGACGCGTGCACGGATCGATGAATGCCGATGACGAGCGCGCGTGGATCGACGAACCCCGACGACGCTCGCGCGCTTATAGGCAAACGCCGACGACGCGCGCGCGAGGATCGATGAACGCCGATGATGTGCACGAGTGGATCGACGAACGCGGATGACACGCACGTGGATTGATGATCGCAGATGACGTACGCGCGGATCGACGATCACCAACGACGTACCACGGATCGACGAATGCCGAAATCACGTGCGGATCGACAAACATGGACGACGCGCGCGCGGATTGACGAACGCCGACGACGCGCGAGCGCTTATCGACGAACGCCAATGGCGGACGCGCGCTTTTCAATGAACGCTAATGACGCGCGAGCGTGGATCGACGATCGCCGATGACGCACACGCGAGGATCGACAAATGCCAACAACACGCGCACGAGGATCGACGAGGGCCAAAGACGCGCGCGCGGATCGACGTACGCCGACGACGCGCACGCGGATCGATGAACGCCAACGATGCGCGCATGGATGGGTGAACGCTGACGACGCACACGCGGATCGACGAACGCCAACGACGTGCACGCTGATCAACGAATGCCAACAACACACGCTCAGATCAACGAACACAGATGACACATGTGCGCGGATCGACAAACGCCAACGACGCGCGCTCAGATCCACGAACGCCGACAACGCGCCCTCTGATCGATGAACGCTGACGACGCGTGCACGTGGATCGATGAATGCCGATGACGCTCACACACTTATCGACGAATGCGGATAACGCACGCGTGGATCGACGAACGCGGACGAGGCACGTGCGGATCGACGATTGCTGACAACACGCTCGCGGATCGACGAACGCCGACGACGTGCGCACGGATCGATGAACGCTGACAACGCGCACTCATATCGATGAACACAGACGACACGTGTGCGCGGATCGACGAACGCAAACGACGCGTGCTCAGATCCACGAACACGGATGACATGTGCGCGGATCAACGAATGCTGATTACGCACGCGCTGATTGACGATCGCCGATGACACGCACTTCGGATCAATGATCGGCGATGACGCACTCATGGATCAACAAACGCCGACAATGCGTGTGTTTGGATCGACGAACACCAATGACACACGTGCGTATCAACGAACGCCGACAACGCGTTCACGCGGATCGACGAACGCCGATGAAGCTCACACACTTATCGACAAATGCAGATGACGCATGCGCGGATCGACGAATGCGGACGAGTTATGCACGGATCGACGATTGCTGATGACACGTGTGCGGACTGACGATCGCCGATGACGTGCATGTGGATTGATGAACGCCGACGTCACCTGTGCGCGGATAGACGAACGCTGATGACGCAGGCGCGGATCGACGAACGCAGATGTCGCATGCAGATCGACGAACGCGGACGACGCGCGCGCGTATCGACGAATGCCGACGACGCACATGAGGTTCGACGAATGCTGAAGACGCACGCGCGCTTATAGACGAAATTCGACGTCGCACGCGCGTGGATCGACGAGCGCCTATGACGTGCACGCGGGGATCGACGAACGCCGACGATGCACACGAGCGGATCGACAAATGCCGACGATGCACACACGGATCGACGAAGGCGAAGACGCGCACTCAGATCGACAAACGCCGACGACGTGCGTGCGGATCGACGATCACCGACGACGAGCGTGCAGATAAACGAATGCCGACTTTGCGCATGCGAAGATTGACGAACGCCGGTGATGCGTACGCGGATCGACGAAAGCCAATGACGCCCGTGCGGATCGACAAACGCCGACAACGTGCGTGCAGATCGATGAACGTGGACTACGCGCACGCGGCTCGACGATCGCCGACGACGTGCGTGCGGATCGATGAACGCTAACGTCGCGCGTGCGCGGATAGACAAACGCCGATGACACGCGAGGATCGACGAACGCCGACAACGCGCATGTGGATCGACGAACGCCGACGACGCGCACACGGATCGACGAACACCGATGTCGCACGCAGATCGATGAACGCGGATGACGCACGCGCGTATCGATGAATGCCGACGACGCGCGTGTGGATCGGCGAACGCCGACGTCTCGCGTGCGGATCGACGAACGCCGACGATGCGTTCGCGCGGATCGACAAACGCCAAAAATGCACGCGCGCTTATAGACGAAAGTCGATGACGCTCGCGCGTGGATCGACAAATGCCGACGACGATCGTGCGCTTATCGACGAACGCAAATGACGCACACGCGGGGATCGACGAACGCTGATGACACGCACGAGCGGATCGACAAACGCCGACGTCGTGCCCGTGCGGATCGACGATCACCAACCACGCGCGCCCGGATCGAAGAACGCCGACGACACTCGCGTGCTTATCGACGAATGCCGAAGACGCGTGCGCGCGGATCGATGAACGCCCACAACGCACGCACGGATCGACGATCGCTGACTACGCGCGTGCGGATCGACGATCACCGACGACGCGCGCGCAGATAAATGAACGCCGACGTCGCACACGCGCAGATTGATGAATGCCGACGACGCGTACGTGGATCAACGAACGCCGACGACGCCCGCGCGGATCGACGAACGCCGACAACGTGTGCGCGGATCGACGAACGCGGATGATGCATACGTGGATCAACGATCGCCGATGATGCACGCGCGGATGGATGAACGCCGACGACGCACACACAGTTCGATGAACGCCAAAGACACGCGAGCAGATTGACGATCGCTGACGATGCACACATGGATCGACGAACGCCGACGATGCTCGCGTGCTTATCGATGAACGCTGACAACATGCACTCAGATCGTTGAACGCGGATGACACACACGCTGATTGACGATCGCTGACGATGCATGCGCGGATCGAGAAACACCGACGATGCTCGCACACTTATCGATGAATGCCGAAGACGCGCGCATCGGATCGACGAACACTGACGATGCACGCGCGGATCGACGAACGCCGATGACGCTCATGCGCTTATCGACGAACGCCAACTACGCACGCGCACAGATCGATGAACGCCGATGACGCTAACGCGCTTATCGATGAATGCCGATGACGCGCTCATGGATCAATGAACGACAAGGATGCGCACGAGGAACGACGAACGTCAACGATGCGCACG
>PVHT020000648.1:144474-154986 GCA_004024745.2 Catagonus wagneri | reverse complement strand
ATCGCCGATGATGCACACGCGGATCAACGAACGCCGACGATGCTCGCACACTTATCGACAAACGCCGACGATGTGCGCACGGATCGACAAACACGGATGATGCGCACGCAGATCGATGATCGCCGACAACGCGCACGCGGATCGATGAACACGGACGACGCACGTGCGGATCCACAAACGCGGACAAGGCACGCGTGGATCGATGATTGCTGATGACGCGCGCGTGGATCGACGATCGCTGACGACGCGCACTTGGATCAATGAACGCCAACGTCGCGCGTGCGCGGATAGACGAACGCCGACGACGCGCGCGCGGATCGACGAACGCCGATGTCACACGCAGATTGACGAACGTGGATGACGCACGCACGGATCGACGAACGCTGATGACGCGCACGAGGATTGACGAACGCCGACGTCGCGCTTGTGGATCGACGAACGCCGACGACACGCGCGCGCTTATCGAGGAACGCTGACGACGCGCGCGCAGGGATCGATGAACGCCGACGACACACACGAGTGGATCGATGAACGCCGACGTCGTGCACGTGTGGATCGACGAACGCCAATGATTCACGCGCGTGGAAACACGAACGCGGACGACACGCACGTGGATCGACGATCGCCAACGACGCGCCCGCGGATTGATGAACGCCGACTTCGCGTGCGGATCAACGAACACGGATGACACGCGCGTGGATCGAAGAACCCCGATGATGCGCACGCGCGGATCGACGAACGCCGACGATGCGCGCGCCTGGATCGACGAACACCGACAACGCCCACGCGGATCGTTGAACGCCGATGACGCGTGCTCAGTTGACGAACACGGATGATGCGTGTGCGTGGATCGACGAACGCCAACGACATGCACTCAGATCGATGAACGCGGATGACACACGCGTGGATCGACAATCGCCGATGATGCATGCGCGGATCGACGAATGCCGATGACGCTCGCACACTTATTGACGAATGCCGACAACGTGCACACGGATCGACAAACATGGATGATGCACGCGCGGATCGACGATCACCAATGATGCGCCCGCGGATTGACGAACGCCGACTTCGCGTGCGGATCGATGAACGCGGATGACGTGCGCGTGGATCGACGAATGCTGACGATGCCCGAGAGGCTCAACGTACGCCGACGACGCCCGCGCCAGATCGACCAATGCCGACGACGTGCTCGCGGATGGGCGAACGCCGACGACGCGTGAGCAGATCGACGAAGGCCGACGATGTGCACGCGGATCGACGAACGCCGAAAATGCGTGCTCAGATCGACGAACGCCGACGACGCTCGCACACTAATCGACAAACGCCGACGACGCCCGCATGGATCGACGAACGCTGACGACACGTGTGCAAGGATCTACGAACGCCGACGACACACATGCGGATCGACGAACGCCGACGACGCGCGCTCAGATCGACGAACATGGAGGACGCGTGTGCGCGGATCAACAGATGCCAACGACGCGCACTCAGATCAATGAACGCGGATGACATGCGCGCGTATTGACGATCGCCGACGATGCACGCATGGATCGACAAATGCCGTAGACGCTCGCACACTTATCGACGAACGCCGACGACGCGCACGCGGATCGACGAACGCCGATGACTCATGCGCACGGATCGACGAACGCCGACGTCGTGCACGTGCGGATAGACGAACTACGACGACGCACGAGCGCTTATCGACGAACGCCAATGACGCGTGCGTGCGTATCGATGAACACTAATGATGCGCATGCGCGGATCGACGATAGCTGATGACGCGTGCACGGATCGAAGAACGCCGACGACACTCACGTGCTTATCGATAAATGCCGATGATGCGCGCACGTGGATCGACGAACGCCCATGACGCACGCAAGGATTGACGATCGCTGACGACGCACACGCGGATCGACGAAGGCGAAGACGTGCACACAGATCGACGAACGCCGACGACGTGCGTGCGGATCGACGAACACCGACGAGGTGTCCGCAGATAAACGAACGCCGACGTCACGCACACGCAGATTGATGAAAGCCGACGACGCGTACGCGGATTGACGAATGCCAACGACGCCCACACGGATCGACATACGCCAACGACACGTGCATGGATCGACAAACGCCAACGACACGTGCACGTGGAAGGACGAACGCCGACGACACGCGCACGCGGATCGACGAACGCCGATGATGTCTGCGCAGATCGACGAACGCTGACGACATGCGCACGGATCGACGAACGCCGATGATGTCCGCGTGGATCGACGAACGCTGACGACACGCGCGCGGAAAGACGAACGCGGACGACACGCGTGCGGATCGAAGATCGCCAACGACGCGCCTGCGGATTGACGAATGCCGACTTCGCATGCGGATTGACGAAAGCGAATGATGCACGCTTGGATCGACGAACGCCGACGACGCCCGAGAGGATCGACGAATGCTGACGACGCCCATGCGCGGATCGACCAACGCCGATGATGCGCGCGCACGGATCGACGAACGCCGACGATGCGTGCGCACGGATCGACGAACGCCGACGACGAAAGTGTGTGGATCGACAAATGCCGACGACGTGCACTCAGATCGATGAACGCAGATGACACACGCATGGATCGACAATCGCCGACGATGCATGCGCGGATCGACAAACACCGACGACGCTCGCACACTTATCGAAGAACGCCGACGACGTGCGCATGGATCGACAAACACGGATGATGCGTGCGCGGATTGACGATCACCGACGATGCACGCACGGATCGATGAACGCCGACGACCCTCAGGCTCTTATCGATGAACGCCGATGACGCGCACGCAGATCGACGAACGCCGACGACGCGCTTGCAGATTGACGATCCCCGATGATGCACACGTGGATCAATGAACGCCGACGAACCTCACGTGCTTATCGACGAACGCCGAAGACGCGCACCCGGATTGACGAACACCGATGACTCACGCGCGTGGATCGACGAACGCGGATGACACGCGCGTGGTTCGACGATCGCAGACGATGTACGCGCAGATCGATGATCGCCCACGACGCGCCCGCGGATCGACGAACGCCGATGTCACGCACAGATCGATGAACGCGGACGATGCGCGCGTGTATCGACGAATGCGGACGACGCGCATGTGGATCAATGAATGCCGACGTCGCGCGTGCGAATCGACGAACGCCGACGACGTGCACGCATGGATCGACGAACGAAGACGACGTGCACGAGCAGATCGATGAATGCCGACGTCGTGCGCACGCGGATCGACAAACGCCGAAGATGCACGAGTGCTTATCGACGAACGCCGATGACCCGCGCGCACGTATCGACGAACGCCAAAGGCGCACGCGTGCTTATAATCAAACGCTAATGATGCGCACGCGGATCGACGATTGCCGACGATGCATGCACGGATCGAAGAATGCTGACAACACTCATGCGCTTATCGACAAACTCCGACAACGCGCGTGCGTGGATCGACGAACGCCCACGACGCATGCGCGGATCGACCAAGGTAAAGACACGCACGCGGATCGATGAACGCCGACAACGCGTGTGCGGATCGATGATCACCGATGACGCGTGCGCAGATAAACGAACGCCGACGTCACGCACGCGCAGATTGACGAACGCCGACGACGTGTAAGTGGATCGACGAACGCCGATGACGCGTGCGGATCGATGAACGCGGATGACACGCGTGTAGATTGACGAACGCTGATGTCGCATGCGGTTCAACGAACGCGGACGACGCGCGCGCGGATCGACAAAAGCCAACAACGCGTGCGCGGATCGACGAACGCCGACAACGCGCGCGCGTGGATTGACAAACGCCGATGACGCTCGCGCGCTTATCAACGAATGCCGACGACGCACACACGGATCGACGAAGGCGAAGACGCGCACTCGGATCGACGAACGCCGACGACACGCGTGCGGATCGACGTTCACCGACGACGCGCGCGCAGATAAATGAATTCCGACGTCACGCACACGAAGATTGATGAACGCTGATGAGACATACGCGGATCGACGAATGCTGACGACGCCCACCGAATCGACAAATGCCAACGACCCGCTCGCGGAGCGACGAATGACGACGATGCGTGCGCGCGGATCAACGAACGCCGACGACGCACACGCAGATCGACGAACGCTGACGATGCGCGTGCAGATTGATGATCGCCGACGACGCGCATGCGGATCGACGAATGCTGACGACGCTCGCGTGCTTATCAATGAACGCCGATGTCGCGTGCGTGGATTGACGAATGCCGATGACTCACATGCGCGGATGGATGAACGTGGACGACACGCACGCAGATTGACGATCGCAGACCACGTACGCGTGGATCGACAACTGCCAACGACGTGCCCATGGATCGACGAACGCCGATGACGCGCGAGGGCTTATCGACGAACGACAATGCCGCACGTGTGCTTAACGACGAACGGTAATGACGCGGGAGCACGGATCGAAGAACGCCGACGACACTCGCGCGCTTATCGACGAATGCCGACGACGCACGCGCGCGGATCAAGGAACGCTGACAACACGCGTGCGGATCGACGATTGCCGACAACGCACGCGCGGATCGACGAAGGTGAAGACGCGCAAGCGGATCAACAAACGCTGACAACGCGTGCTCAGATCGACAAACACTGACGACGCATGTGCGCGGATCGACGAATGCCAACGACACGCACTCAGATCGACGAACCATGACGACGCACGCGCGGATCGACGAACGCTGACTATGCACGCTTTGGATTGATGATCGCCGATGACACGAGCGTGGACCGACGATCGCCGACGGCACGCACGCGGATCGACGAATGCCGACATCACGCGCGTGGATCGACCAACGCCGATGGCACGTGCATGGATCGATGAACGCCGATGACGCGCGTGCTTATTGACAAACGCCGACAATAAGTGCGTGAATCGATTAACGCCAACGACGTGCGTGCAGATCGACGATCGCTGACAATGCGCGTGCGGATCGATGAACGCCGACGGCACACGCGCGGATCGACGAACGCGGACAGCACGCGCGTGGATCGACCAACACCGATGGCACGCATGATGATCGATGAACGCTGATGATGCACGCGCGGATCGAGGAACATGGACGACGCCCGCGCTGATAGACGAACGCCAAAGACACGCATGTGGATCAACAATCGCCGACGACGCGTGCGGATCGTTGAACGTCGAATACACGTACGCACAGATCGACGAGCGCCGACGACGCACGCGTGCTTATCAATGAATGCCGATGACGCACGTGCATGGATCGACGAACGCCGATGACACGCGCACTTATCGACGAACGCCGACGACGCGCGCACTTACCGACGAACAACAAAGACGCGCTCGTGTATCAACGAACGCCGAAGACACGTGCGCGGATCGATGAACGTGGATAAAGTGCATGCGGATAGATGAACTCCGATGACGTTCACGTGCTTATCGACGATCGCCGATGACGCGGGCGTGAGGATCGACGAACGCCGACGACACACGCACGAATCGACGAACACTGAAGATGCGCGTGCGGATAGACGATCGCCGACGATGCACGCGCGGATCGACGAACGCCGACGATGCGCACGTGCGGATCGACGAACGCCGAAGACGCACACGCGGATCAACGAATCCCGACGATGCGCGCGCAGATGACCAACGCCGACGAGCCGCACACGGATCGACGAACACCGACAACACGCGCGCGGATCGATGAATGCTGACGACGTGCGTTTCGGATCGACGATCGCCAACGATGCCCGCGCGAAGCGATGAACAACGACGACGCGCGTGCGGATCGACGAACGCCGACGACACCCGCGTGGATGGACGAACACCGATGAGGCGCGTGCGGATCGACGAACACTGACGAGGCACACGCACGGATCCACCAAAGCCGACGACCCACATGCGCGGATCCACGAAAGCCGACGACGCACACGCGCGGATCGACGAAAGCCGATGATACTCATGCACTTATCTACAAACAACCATGATGCGCGTGCAGATCGACGAACACTGACTACGCGCGTGTGGATCGATGATGGCCAATGATGCTCGTGCACTTATCGATGAACGCCGAAGACACGCTCGCGAATCGATGCACGCCGAAGACACGCGCGAGGATCGACGAACGCGGATGACGCGCGTGTGGATAGACAAACTCCAACTACGCTCGTGCGGATTGACGAACACTGAAGATGTGCGCTTGGATCGACGAACGCCGACGATGTGCGCGCGGATCGACGCAGGCCGACGATGCGCACGTGGATCGATGAATGCCGATGGTGCTCACGCGCTTATCTACAAACACCGACAACGCGTGCACGGATCGACGAACGCCGATGACGCGCACACGGATCGACGAATGCCAAAGTCACACGTGCGGATTGACGAACGCGGACGACGTGCACGCAGTTCGACGAACGCCGATGACATGCACGCAGATCGACGAACGCCAACGACGCGCACGTGGATCGACGAATGCCGAAGACACATGTGCGGATTGACGAACGCGGACGACGTGCACGCAGTTCGACGATTGCCGACGATGCTCTCGCGGATCGATGAATGCCGTGGACGTGCGCGCGTGGATCGATGAACCCTGATGACGCGCGCTCAGTTCAATGAACGCCGCCGATGCGTGCGCGGATCGACAAACGCCGATGAGGCGCACGCGGATCGACGAACGCCGACGAGGCGCACGCGGATCAACGAACGCCGACGACGCGCGCGCACGGATCCACGAAACCCAACAACACTTGCGCGCGGATCGACGAAAGCCGATGATGCTCACGCGCTTATCTACGAACATTGACGACGCGTGTGCGGATCGACGAACGTCAACGATGCACGCGCGGATTGATGAATCCGGATGACGCGTGCCCGGATCGAAGAACGCCATGGACATGCGCATGTGGATCGATGAACGCCGACGACGCGCTCGAGGATCGACCAATGCCGACGAGGCGTGCGCAGCTCGATGAACGCCGTCGACGCTCGTGTGCTTTTCGACAAACGCCGAAGACCCGCGCGTGCGGATCGACGAACGCCGATGATGCGCGCGCAGATCGACGAACGCCGACGATGCGCGCGTGGATCGATGAATGCCGATGAGGCGTGCGTGGATTGACGAACGCAGACGACGCACGCGCGTGGATCCACGAAAGCCGATGATGCTCACGCGCTTATCTACGAACACTGATGACGTGCGTGCGAATCGACGAACGCCGACGACGCGCGCGTGGATTGACGAACCCCGACGACGCGCTCGCAGATCGACGAACGCCGACGAGGCGCACGCGTGGATCCACGAAAGCCGATGATGCGTGCGCGTGGATCGACGAAAGCTGATGATGCTCACGCGCTTATTAACGAACACCGACGACGCGCGTGTGGATCGACGAACGCCGACAACGTGCGCACGGATCGACGAACGCCGATGACGCACGCTTCGGATTGACGAACGCCGAAGACGCGCACGCGGATCGACGAACGCAGATGACTCGCGCGCTGATCGTCGAACGCGGACGACACCCGCACGGTTCGACGAACGCCAAAGACACACGTGCAGATCGACGATTGCCGATGACTCGAGCGTGGATTAATGAACGCTGACGACGCTTGCGCACTTATCGATGAACGCTGATGATGCGCATGTGCGGACAGATAAACGCCATCATCGTGCGCGCCGTTCGACGAACGCTGATGATGCTCACACGCTTATCGACGAACGCCAAAGACGCGCTCGCGTATCGACAAACGCCGAAGACACGCGCGCGGATCGACGAACGCGGATGACGTGCGCGCGGATAGATGAACTCCGATGACGCTCGCAAGGTTATCGACAATCGCCAATGACGTGGGCGCGAGGATCGATGCACGCCGACGACACGCGCGCGGATCGATGAACACCGACAACACGCGTGCGGATCGACGATCGCCGAAGACGCACGTGTGCACATCGACGAATACTGACGACGCGCACACGGATCAACGAACGCCGATGATGTGCGTTTCGGATCGATGGTCGCCGATGATGCGTGCACGAATCGACAAACGACGATGACGCGTGCGCAGATCTACGAACGCCGATGATGCCCGCGCGGATCGACGAACGCTGATGAGACGCACGCGGATCGACGAACGCCGTCGAGGCGCGCACGCGGATCCACGAAACCCGACGACGTGCACGCGCGGATCGATGAAAGCCGATGATGCTCATGCGCTTATCTACAAACACCGACGACGCGTGCACGGATCGACGAACGCCGATGACGCGCACACTGATCGACAATGGCCGACAATGCTTGCGCGCTTATCAATGAATGCCGAAGACTCACTCGCGTATCGACGCACGCCGAAGACACGCGTGCGGATCGACGAACGCGGATGACATGCACGCGGATAGATGAACTAGGACGACGCTCGTGCGGATCGACGAACGCCGATGACACACGCTCAGATCAACGAATGCCGACGACGCGCGCGCGGATCAACGAACGCGGATGATGCGTGCGTGGATCGATGATCGCCGACGATGCACGCGTGGATCGATGAACGCCGATGACGCTCGCGCGCTTATCGACGAAAGCCGACAACGCGAACTCAGATCGACGAACGCCAACGACCCTCGCGTGCTTATCGATGAACGCCGACGACGCACGCGCAGATCGACGAATGCCGATGACTCACGTGTGCGGAACGATGAAAGCCGATGATGCGCACATGCGGATCGATGAACGCCGACGACGCGCGCATGCGGATAGACAAATGCCGACGACGTGCATGTGGGGATCGACGAACACTGATGACGCGCGCACAGATCGACGATTGCCTACGACGTGCGCGCAGATCGACGAACACGGATGACGCGCACGTGGATCGACGATCGCCGATGACGCACGTGCGGATCGACGAACGCCGACGACGCGCATGTGCAGATCGACGAACGCCGATGACGTGCGCGTGCGGATCGACAAACGCCAACGACGATCGCGCGCTTATCGACGAATGCCGACGACGTGAACGCAGATGGACGAACGCCGATGACGCGCACGTGGATAGACGAACGCCGATGACGCTCACGCGCTTATCGACGAATGCTGACGACTCTGGCGCGCGGATCGATGAACGGGGACGACACGCGCACAGATCAACGATCGCAGACGACGTACGCGTGGATCGACGATCACGAACGACGCGCCTGTGGATCGACAAACGCCGACGTCGCGTGCGGATCGACAAACACGGACGACGTGCGCGTGGATCGACGAACGCCGAAGATGCGCGCGTGTGGATCGACGAACGCCGAAGACGCACGCGTGCTTATAGATGAAAGTCGACGTCACGCGCACGTGGATCGACGAATGCCAATGACGCTCGCGCGCATATCGACAAAAGCCGACGACGTGCATGAGCGGATCAACAAATGCCGACGACGTGCATGCGCGGATCGACAAACGCCGATGACTCGCGTGCTGATCGTTGAACGCGGACGACGCCCACGCGGATCGACGAACGCCAAAGACACGCGCGCAGATCGACGATCGCCGATGACTCACGCGTGGATTAATGAACGCCGATGATGCTTGCGTGCTTATCGACGAATGCTGCTGCCGCGCGTGCACGGACAGACGAACGCCGATGACACACGCGCTGTTCGACGAACGCCGATGATGCTCGCGTGCTAATCGACGAATGCCGAAGACACGCATGCAGATCGACAAACGCGGATGACATGCGCGTGGATAGACGAACTCCGACGACGCTCGCGCGCTTATCGACGATCACCGAAAATGCGGGCGCGAGGATCGACGAACGCCGAAGACACACGCGCGGATCGACGAACGCCGACAATGCGCATGCGGATCGACAATCGCCGAAGACGCGAGCGCGGATCGACGAACGCCGACGACACGCGCGCGGATCGACGAACGCCGACATCGTGCACTTGCGGATAGACGAACGTCGACGACGCACGAGGGCTTATCGACGAACGCCAGCGACGCGCGTGCGCGTATCGGTGAACGCTAATGACGCGTGTGCGCGGATCGACGATAGCTGATGACACGTGTGCGGATCGAAGAATGCCAAAGACACTCGCGCGCTTATTGACGAACGCCGATGACGCGTGCACCTAGATGGACGAACGCCCATGACGCACGCGCGGATCGATGATCGCCGATGACACACACGCGGATCGACGAAGGTAAAGACGCTCACACGGATCGACGAACGCCAACATCGTGCGCACGTGGATTGACGAACACCGACGACGCGCGTGCGGGGATCGACGAAGGCCGATGACGCGAACGAGTGGAATGACGAACGCTGACATCGTGCGCGCGCGGATCGACGAACGCCGATGACACGCACGTGGGGATCGACGAACGCCGATGATGCACACGAGCGGATCGAGTTACGCCGACGTCGCGTGTGCGCGGATCAACGAACGCCGAAGACGCGCGCGCG
>PVHT020000648.1:90197-143474 GCA_004024745.2 Catagonus wagneri | reverse complement strand
GCGCGGATCGACCAATGCCGATGACATGCACGCGGATCGACGAACGCCGACACTGCATGCTCAGATGACGAACGCCGATGACGCTCGCACACTAATCAATGAACAGCGACAACGCCCGCACAGATCGACGAACGCCGACGACGCGTGTGCACAGATCGACAAACGCCGACGTCGCGCATGCGGATCGACGAACGCCAACGAGGCGTGCTCAGATCGACGAACACGGAGGACACGTGTGCGCAGATCGACAAACGCCAACGACGCGCACTCAGATCGATGAATGCAGATGACGCGCGCGGATTGACGATCGCCGACAATGCACGTGTGGATCGACGAACGCCGACGACGCTCGCACACTTATCGATGAACGCCGACGACACGCGCGCGGATCGACGAACGCCAACGACTCACGTGTGTGGATCGACGAATGCAGATGACGCACGTGCGGATCAACAAATGCGGACAAGGCACGTGTGGATCGATGATGGCTGATGACACGCACGTGGATCAACGGTCGCCAACGACGCGCACGCGGATCGATGAATGCCAACGTCGTGCGTGCGTGGATAGATGAACGCCGACGACCCATGGGCGGATCGACGAACACCGATGTCGTGCGCAGATCGACGAACGCGGATGACGCATGCACGGATCGATGAACGCCTACGACGCGTGCGAGGATTGACGAACACCGACGTCACGCGTGCGTATCGATGAATGCCGACGCCGCGCACGTGCTTATCGATAAACGCCGATGACGCGCCCGCAGGGATCGACGAACGCCGACATCGTGCGCGCATGGATCGATGAACGCTGACGATGCGCAAGCGCTTATCGACGAATGCCGACGACACTCGCGCGTGTATTGACGAACGCTAATGACGCGCGTGCGCAGATCGACGATAGCTGTTGACGCTCGCGCGGATCGAAGAACGCCGACGACGCGCGCAAGGATTGACGAATGCCGACGTCGCGCGCGCTTATCGACAAACACCGATGACACGCACGCAGGGATCGAGGAACGCCGACGACGCGCACGAGCGTATCGACGAACGCCGATGACGCGCGAGCGCTTATCGACAAACGCCGATGACGCGCGTGCACGTATTGATGAACGCTAATGACGTGTGCGTGCGGATCGACGATAGCTGATGACGCGTGCGCAGATCAAAGAACACCGATGACACTCCGATGACACTCACGCACTTATCGACGAACGCCGACGACGCGCGCGTGGATCGACGAACGCCGACGTCGTGCACGCGCTGATAGACGAACGCCGACGATGCACGAGCGCTTATCGATGAATGCCGATGACGCGCGTGTGCGTATCGATGAACGCTAATGACGCGCGCGCGCGGATCGATGATAGCTGATGATGCGTGCGTGGATCGAAGAACGCCAACGACACTCGCGCACTTATTGATGAACGCCGATGACGTGTGCGCATGGATGGACGAACGCCCATGACGCACACGCGGATCGACGATCGCTGATGAAACACACGCAGATCGACGAAGGCGAAGACGCGCACACGGATCGACGAACGCCGACGTCATGCGCGCGTGGATCGACGAACGCCGACGATGCGCACGTGTGGATCGACGAACGCTGATGACACGCGTGCGCGGATCGACAAACGCTGATGACGCACGCGCGCGGGTCGATGAACGCCGATGACGTGCGCGTGGATGGGCGAATGCCGACAATACACGCGTGGATCGACAAACGCCGACGACGCTCGCACACTAATCAATGAATGCTGATGACGACCGCGCGGATCGAGGAACGCCGACGACGCGTGTGCATGGATAAACGAATGCCGATGTCACGCATGCGGATCGACAAACGCCGACGACGCGTGCGCGGGGATCAACGAACGCCGTAGACGCACACGAGCGGAATTACGAATGCCGACGTCGTGCGCGTGCGGATCGACGAACGCCGACGACGCGCACGAGCGGATCGAGTTACGCCGACGTCGTGCGCGTGCGGATCGAAGAACGCCGACGACGCGCACGAGCGGATCGAGTTACGCCAACGTCGTGCGCGCGTGGATCGATGAACGCCGACGACACGCGCGCACGGATCGACAAACGCCGACGATGCGCGTGCGTGGATCGATGAACGCCGACGACACGCGTGTGCGGATCGACAAACGCCGACGACGCGCGTGCGTTGATGGACGAACACCGACGATGCGTGCGTGGATGGGCGAACGCCGACGACCCACACGTGGATCGATGAGCGCTGACAATGCACGCTCAGATCGACGAACGCTGATGATGCTCGCAAACTAATCAATGAATGCCGATGATGCCCGCGCGGATCGACGAACGCCGACCACGCGTGTGCACGGATCGACGAACGCCAACGTCACGCATGCGGATCGACAAACGCTGACGACGCACGCTCAGACCGACGAACACGGAGGACGCGTGTGCGCGGATCGACAAACGCCAACGACGCGCACTCAGATCGATGAACGCGGATGACGCGCGCGGATTGACCATCGCTGACGATGCACGTGCGGATCGACGATCGCCGAAGACGCGCACGCGGATCGATGAACGCCAACGTTGCACGTGCGCAGATAGACGAACACTGAGGATGCGCACGTGGATCGATGAACACTGATGTCGCGTGCAGATCGACGAATGCGGATGACGCGCATGCGGATCGACGAACAGCTATGACACGCACGAGGACTGACGAACGCCGACGTCGCGCGTGCGTATCGACATATGCCGACGATGCATGCGCGCTTATCGATAAATGCCGATGACGCACATGCAGGGATTGACGAACGCCGATGACACGCATGAGCGTATCAACGAACGCCGACGTCGTGCGTGCATGAATCGACGAACGCCGATGACACGCAAGCGCTTATCGATGAACACTGATGACATGCGCGCGCGTATTGACGAACGCTAATGACGCGCGTGCACAGATCGACGATAGCTGATGACGCGCGTGCGGATCGAAGAACACCGATGACGCGCGTGAGGATTGACGAACGCTGACGTCGCGCGTGCGGATCGACGAACGCCGATGACGCACGTGCGCTTATCGACGAACACCGATGACGTGCACGCAGGGATCGAGGAACGCCGACGACGCGCACGAGCGGATCGACGAACGCCGACGACGCGCGAGCGCTTATTGACGAACACAGACGACGCATGCATGCGTATTGACGAACGCTAATGACGCGCGAGTTCCGATCGACGATAGCTGATGACATGCGTGCGGATCGAAGAACGCCGATGACACTCACGCGCTTATCGACAAACGCCGACGACGCGTGCGTGGATCGACGAACGCCAACGTCGTGCACGCTCGGATAGACGAACGCCGACGACGCATGAGCGCTTATCAACGAACGCCAATGACGCGTGTGCACGTATCGATGAACGCTGATGATGCGTGCATGCGGATCAACGATAGCTGATGACACGTGCGTGGATCGAAGAACGCCTACGACACTCACGCGCTTATCGACGAACGCTGATGACACGCACGCGTGGATGGACAAACGCCCATGACGCAGGCGCGGATCAACGGTCGCCGACGACACACACGCGGATCGACGAAAGCGAAGACGTGCACACGGATCGACGAACGCCGATGACGTGCATGCAGATCGACGATCACAGACGACGCGCGTGCAGATAAACAAACGCCGACTTCGCGCACATGCAGATTGATGAACGCCAACGACGTGTATGTGGATTGACGAACGCCGACGACGCCCGCACGGATCGACAAACGCCAACGACACGCGCGCGTATCAACGAACGCCAATGACACGCGCGCACTGATCGACAAACGCCGATGACACGCGTGCGCAGATCGACGAACGCCGAAGACACGTGCACGGATCGACAAACACTGACAACGCGCGCACGGATCGACGAACGCCGATGATTCACATGCGCAGAAAGACGAACGCGGACGACACACGCGCGGATCGACGATTGCCAATGACGCGCCCATTGGTTGACAAATGCCGACTTCGCGTGCGGATAGACAAAAGCGGATGACGCGTGCATGGATTGACGAAAGCCGACAACGCCCGAAAGGATCGACGAACGCTGACGATGCCCATCGCGGATCGACCAACGCCGATGACGCGCGCGCGCAGATCGATGAACGCGGATGACACGCGCGTGCGGATCGACGAACGCCGACGATGCCCGCGCGGATCAACGAACGCCGATGACACGCGCACAGATCGACGAATGCCGATGACACGCACGCGTGGATCGACGAACGCTGATGATTCACGTGCGCGGAAGACAAACATGGACGACACGCGCGCGGATCGACGATCGCCAAAGACGCGCCCGTGGATTGACGAATGCCGACTTCACGTGCGGATCGACGAACGTGGATGACGTGCACGTGGGTCGACGAATGCCGATGACGCCCGAGAGGATCGACGAACGCCGACAACGCCCGCATGCGGATCGACCAACGCTGACGACGCCCACGCGGATTGATGAACGCCAATGAAGCGTGCTCAGATTGACGAACATGGACGACGCGTGTGCACGGATCGAAGAACGCCAGTGATGTGCACTAAGATCGATGAACGCGGATGACAAGTGCGCGGATCGACAATCGCTGATGATGCACGCGCGGATCGATGAACGCCGACGACGCTCGCACGGATCGACAAACACGGATGATGCAAGCGTGGATCGACGATCGCCGACGACGCACGCGTGGATCGACGAATGCCAACGACGCTCGCGCGCTTATCGAAGAACGCCGACGATGCATGTGCACAGATCGACGAACGCCGATGAGGCGCATGCGGATCGAAGAACGCCGATGATGCGCGCTCAGATCGAGGAACATGGAGGATGCGTGTGCGCGGATCGACAAATGCCAACAACACGCACTCAGATCGATGAACGTGGATGACACGCGCGCGGATTGACAATCGCCGATGATGCACGCGCGGATCGATGAACGCCGACGATGCTCGCACACTTTTCGACGAACGCCAACGACATGCGCACGGATCGACGAATGCTGATGACACGCGCGCACGGATCGATGAACGTTGACGACTCATGCGCACGGATCGACGAACGCGGACGACACAAGCGCGGATCGACAAACGCAGATGAGGCACGCGTGGATTGACAATTGCTGATGACGCACGCGTGGATCGACGATCGCCGATGATGCGCACGCAGATCAATGAACGCCAACGTCGCGCGTGCTTGCATAGACGAATGCCGACGACGCACGCGTGGATCGACGAACGCCTATGTCACGCGCAGATCGATGAACGCGGATGACGCGCATGCGGATCGACGAATGCTGACGACACACACGAGGATTGACGAACGCCGACGTCGCGCGTGTGGATCGATGAACGCCGACGACACGCACGTGCTTATCGATGAATGCCGACGACGAACGCGCGCGTATTGACGAATGCTAATGACGCACGCGCGTGGATAGACGATAGCTGATGATGCGCGTGGATCGAAGAATGCCGATGACAGTCGCGTGCTTATCGACGAACGCTGATGACGCGCACGCGGATCGACGAACACCGACGTCGTGCATGCGCGGATAGACGAACGCTGATGACGCACGAGCGCTTATCGACGAACGCCGATGATGCGCGCGCGTGGATCAAAGAACGCCCATGACGCACACGTGGATCGACGAAGGCGTAGACGCGCACACGGATCGACGAACGCCGACGACGTGCGTGCGGATCGACGATAACCGACGACGTGCGCGCTGATAAATGAACACCGACGTCACGCACGCGCAGATTGACGAACGCCGACGACGCATACGTGGATTGATGAACGCCAATGATGCCCGCATGGATAGAGGAACGCCAACGACACGCACGCGGATCGACGAATGCCGGCGACATGTGCACGTGGATCAACGAACGCCGATGATGCCCACGCAGATCGACGAACACCGACGACACGCGTACGGATCGACAAACGCCGATGACACGCGCGCACGGATCGACGATGCCGATGATTCACGTGCGCGGAAAGACGAGCGTGGACGACACGCGCGCGGATCGACGATCGCCAATGATGCGCCCGCGGATTGATGACCGCCGACTTCACGTGCGGATCGATGAACGCGGATGACACGCGCGTGGATCGACGAATGCCGACGACGCCCGAGAGGATTGACAAACGCCGAAGACGCGCACGCAGATCGATGAACGCCGACGTCGCACGTGCGGATCGATGAATGCCAAAAACGCACACACGCTTATAGATGAAAGTCGACGATGCGCACGTGTGGATCGACGATTGCCGACAACGCTCATGCGCTTATCAATGAACGCCACGATGCACGCGTGGGGATCGATGAACACTGACGACGCGCATGAGCGGATCGATGAACGCCGACTTGGTGCGTGTGCAGATCGACAAACGCCGATGACGCGCGAGTGCTTATCGACAAACGCCGACGACATGCGCGCACGTATCGACGAACGCCAAAGGCGCACGCGCGCTTATCATCGAACGCTAATGACGCGTGCGTGCGGATCGACGATCGCTGATGATGCGTGTGTGGATCGAAGAACGCTGATGACAATCACGCGCTTATCGACAAACTCCGACGATGTGCCTGCGCAGATCAACGAACGCCAATGACGCACGCGCGGATCAACCAAGGCGAAGACGTGCACGTGGATCGATGAATGCCGACAGCGCGCGTGCGGATCGACGATCACCGACGACGCGCGCGCAGATAAACGAACGCCGACGTCGCGCACGCACAGATTGACGAATGCCGATGACGCGTACGCGGATCGACGAATGCCGATGACGCGTGCGATCGACGAACGCGGACGACGCGCATGCGGATTGACGAAAGCCAATGTCGCGTGCGGATAGATGAACACCGACGTCGCACGTGCGGATCGACGAATGCCGACGTCGTGTGCGGATCGACGAACACTAATGACACTCATGCGCTTATCGAAGAATGCCGACAACGCGCGCGCGCGGATCGACGAGGGCCGACGACGCGCGTGTGGATTGACGAACGCCGAAGATGCACACGCGGATGGGCGAACGCTGACGATGCGCGCGCAGATCGACGAACGCCGACGACGTGCATGTGGATCAACGAACGACGAAAACGCGCGCTCAGATCGACGAACTCAGGTGACGCGTGTGTGCGGATCGATGAACGCAAACGACGCACGCTCAGATCCATGAACACGGATGACACGCGCGTGGATCAACGAACGCCAATGACGCACGTGCTGATCGATGATCGCCGATGACATGCGCTTCGGATCGATGATCGGCGACGACGCGTGGGCGGATCAACAAACGCTGACAATGCGTGCGTTCGGATCGACGAACGCCGACGACGCAAGCGCGTATCGAAGAACGCCAATGACGCGTGCACGCGGATCGACGAATGCTGATGACGCTCACACACTTATCGACGAATGCAGACGACGCATGCGCGGATCGACGAATGCGGACGAGGCACGCGCGGATCGATGATTGCTGATGATGCGCACGCGGATCGACGATTGCCGACGATGCGCCCGTGGATTGACGAACGCCGACTTCGCGTGCGGATCGACGAATGCGGATGACGCGCGCGTGGATTGACGAATGCCGATGACGCCTGAGAGGATCGACGAACACCGAAGACGCGCGCACAGATAAATGAACGCCGATGTCGCACATGCAGATCGATGAACGCCGAAAACACATGCGCACTTATAGACAAAAGTTGATGATGCGTGTGTGTGGATCGACGATTGCCGACGACGCTCGCGTGCATATCGACGAACGCCGACAACTCACGCGCGGGGATCGATGAACGCCGACGACGCGCATGAGCGGATCGACGAACGCCGACTTCGTGCGTGCGCAGATTGACAAACGCCGCTGACTCGCGAGCGCTTATCGACAAACGCCGACGACGTGCGCGCATGTATCGACGAACGCCAAAGGCGCACGCGCGCTTATCGTCGAACGCTAATGACGCGTGCATGCGGATCGACGATCGCTGACGATGCGTGCGTGGATCGAAGAACGCTGATGACATTTGTGCGCTTATCGACAAACTCCGATGATGCGCGTGCACGGATCAACGAACGCCCACGACGCATGCGCGGATCGACCAAGGCGAAGACGTGCACGTGGATCGATGAATGCCGACAGCGCGCGTGCGGATCGACGATCACCGACGACGCGCGTGCAGATAAATGAACGCCGACGTCGTGCACGCGCAGATTGATGAATGCCGACGACGCGTACACGGATCGATGAACGCCGATGGCGCGTGCGGATCGACGAACGTGGACGACGCGCGTGCGGATTGACGAAAGCCGACGTCACGTGTGGATTGATGAACACCGACATCGCACGCGCGGATCGACGAATGCCGACGTTGTGTGCGGATCGACGAACGCTGATGACACTCGTGCAATTATCAACAAATGCCGATGACGCGCGCACGCGGATCGACGAGGGCCGATGACGCGCGCGCGGATCATCGAAAGCCGAAGATGCATGCGCGGATATGCAAATGCCAACGATGCACGCGCGGATCGACGAACGCCGACGACGTGCGCGCGGATCAACGAACGATGACAACGCACGCTCAGATCGACGAACTCAGATGACGCGTGTGCGCGGATCGAGGAACGCAAACGACGCACGCTCAGATCCATGAACACGGATGACACGCGCACGGAACAACGAATGCCAATGACGCACGCGCTGATCGACGATCGCCGACGACACACGCTTCGGATCGATGATTGGCGACGACGCGCGCGTGGATCAACAAACGCCAACAATGCGTGCGTTCGGATCGACGAACGCCGATGACGCACGCGCGTATCAAAGAACGCCGACGACGCGTGCACGCGGATCGACGAACGCTGATGACGCTCACCCACTTATCGACGAATGCAGATGACGCATGCGCGGATCGACGAACGTGGACGAGGCATGAGCGGATCGACGATTGCTGAGGACACGTGCACGGATCGACGATCGACGATGATGCGCGTGCGGATCGATGAACCCCGACGTCGCCCATGCGCAGATAGACAAACGCCGACGATGCACGCGTGGATTGATGAACGCAGATGTCACACGCAGATCGATGAACGTGGACGATGCGTGTGCATATCGACGAATGCCGATGACGCGCACGCGGATCGACGAACACCGAAGACGCACACGCGCTTATAGACGAAAGTCAACGTCACACACGCGTGGATCAACGAACACAGACGACGCTCGCGTGCTTATCGACGAACTCTGATGACGTGCGCATGGGGATCGACGAATGCCGACGACGCACATGAGCGGATCGACGAAGGCCAATGACGCACGCACGGATTGACGAACGCAAAGACGCACATTCGGATCAACGAACGCCGACGACGCGCGTGCGGATCGACGTTCACTGACGACGCGCGTGCAGATAAACGAATGCTGACGTCGCGCACGCGAAGATTGACGAACGCCGATGACGCGTACGCGGATCGACGAACACTGACGATGCCCACGCAGATCGACGAACGCCGACGACGCGAGTGCGGATCAACGAACGCCGACGACGCGCGCACACGTATCGACGAACGCTGAAAATGCACGTGCGCTTATAAATGAAAGTCAACGACGCGCGTGCGTGAATCGAAGAACGCCGACGACGCTCGTGCGCTTATCGACCAACGCAAATGATGCACGCGTGGGGATCGACGAACACCGACGACGTGCACAAGTGGATCGATGAACGCCGACGATGCGCGCGCGTATCGACGAAGGCCAAAGACACGCTCACGGATCGACAAATGCGGACGACATGCACGTGTATCGACGATCGCCGACGACGCTCCCGTGGACCGACAAACGCCGACGACGTGTGCGCGCGGATCCACAAAAGCCGACGACGCACGCACATGGATCGATGACAGCCGATGATGCCTACGCGCTTATCTATGAAGAGCGACAACGCGCGCGTTGATCGACGAACGCCGACTATGCATGCTTCAGATTGACAATCGCTGATGACACAAGCATGGATCGACGAACGCCGACGGCACACACGCGGATCGACGAACGCCGACGTCACGCGCGTGGATTGACCAACGCCGATGGCACACGCGTGGATCGATGAACGCTGACGACACGCATGCTTATCGACAAACATCGACAATGCACGTGCTTATCGATAACGCCGACAACGTGCGCGCAGATCGACCAACGCCGACGGCGCGTGTGCTGATCGACAATCGCCGACGACGCGCGCGGATCACCGAACGCCAAAGACGCGTGCGCGCACATCGACGAGCACCGACGACACGTGCGTGCTTATGATGAACACCGATGACGTGAATGCGTGCATCGATGAACGCCGACGATACGCGCACTTACCGACGAACGCCGATGTCGCGCGCACTTACCAATGAACGACGACGATGCGCACGCGTGGATCGATGAACGCGGACGACGCACACGCAGATCGATGAACTCCGACGATGCAAGCGCGGATCGACGAATGCCGAAAACACGCATGCGGATAGATGAACGTGGACGACGTGCGCGCGGATCGACGATCGCCGAAGACGCTCGCGCGGATCGACGAACGCTGTGGACGTGCGCACGTGGATCGACGAACGCCAATGACGTGCTCGAGGATCGAACAACGCTGACGAGGCGTGCGCGGCTCGATGAACGCCGACGACACTCACGCGCTTTTTGAGAAACGACGAAGACCCACGCGTGCAGATTGACGAACTCCGACGATGCGCGCACGGATCGACGAACGCCGACGATGCACGTGCGGATCGACGAACGCCGACGAGGCGCACGCGGAACGACGAACGCCGAAGACGCGTGCACGTGGATTCACGAAACCCGACGACGTGCACACGCGGATCAACGAAAGCCGATGATGCTCACGCGCTTATCTATGAACACCGACGACGTGCACGCGGATCGACAAATGCCGATGACGACCGCGTGGATCAACGAACACCGACGACGCACTCACTGATCGATGAACGCCGACGAGGCGCACGTGGATCGACAAACGCCGATGACGCGTGCGCGCGGATACACAAAACCCGATGATGTGCACGCACAGATCGACGAAAGCCGATGATGCTCATGCGCTTATCTATGAACACCGACGACGCACACGCGGATCGACGAATGCCGACGACACACGCGTGGATCGACAAACCCCGACGACGTGCTCGCGGATTGACGTACGCCGACGAGGCGCGTGCGCGGATCCACGAAATTGACGACGTGCGCACACGGATCGACGAAAGCCGATGATGCTCACGCACTTATCTACGAACACCGAAGACGCGCGCGCAAATCGATGAACGCCGACAATGCGCTCTTCGGATCGACGAACGCCGACGACGCGCGCGTGGATTGACGAACACCGACGACGCGCGTGCAGATCGTTGAACGCAGACGACGCCCACGCGGATCGACGAATGCCAAAGACACGCACGCAGATCGACGATCGCCAATGACTCGCGCGTGGATTAATGAATGCCAACGATGCTTGCGTGCTTCTCGAGGAATGCTGATGACGCGCACGCACGGACTGACGAACGCCGACGATGCGCGCGCCATTCGACGAATGCGACGACGCGTGCGTGCTTATAGATGAACGCCAAAGACGCGCTCGTGTATCGACGAATGCCGAAGACACATGTGCGGATCGATGAACACGGATGAAGTGCGAGCGGATAGACAAACTCCAACGATGTTCGCATGCTTATCGACGATTGCCGATGACGCGGGAGTGAGGATCAACGAACGCCGACGACGCACGCGCGCTTATCAATGAATGCCGATGACGCACGTGCATGGATCGACGAACGCCGATGACACGCGCACTTATCGACGAACGCCGACGACGTGCGCACTTACCGACGAACGACAAAGACGCGCTCGCGTATCAACGAACGCCGAAGACACGTGTGCGGATCGATGAACGTGGATGAAGTGCATGCGGATAGATGAACTCCGACGACGTTCACGTGCTTATCGACGATCGCCGATGACGCGGGCGTGAGGATCGACGAACGCCGACGACACACGCACGAATCGACGAACACTGAAGATGCGCGCGCGAATCAACGAATGCCGACGATGCGCACGAACGGATTGACGAACGCCGACGTCGTGCGCGTGTGGATCGACGAACGCCGACGATGCACGAGTGCTTATCGACGAAAGCCGACGACATGCGCACGCGTATTGACGAATGCTAATGATGCGCGCGCGCGGATCGATGATAGCTGATGACACGTGCGTGGATCGAAGAACGCCGACGACACTCGCGCGCTATCAACGAACGCTGACGATGCTCGCGCGGATCGACGAATGCCGACGTCCTGCACGCGTGGATAGATGAACGCCGATGACACACGAGCGTATCGAAGAACGCCGATGACGCACGCGCGTGGATCGATGGACGCCCATGATGCACGCGCGGATCGACGATCGCCGACGACGCACACGCGGATCGACGAAGGCGAAGACGCACACGCACGTATCGACGAACGCCAAGGGCGCACGCGTGCTTATCATCGAACGCTAATGACGCGCACGTGCAGATCGATGATCGCCGACGATGCGTGAGTGGATCGAAGAACACTGACGACACTCGCACGCTTATCGACAAACTCTGACAACGCGTGTGCGCAAATCAACGAACGCACATGACGCACGCGCGGATCGACCAAGGCGAAGACGTGCACGTGGATCGATGAACACCGATAACACACGTGCGGATCGACGATCACCGGCAATGCGCGCGCAGATAAATGAACGCCGACATCGCGAACGCGCAGATTGACGAATGCCGACGACGCGTACGTGGATCGACGAACGCCGATGATGCGTGCGGATCGACGAACGCGGATGACACGCGTGCGGATTGACAAAAGCCGACGTCGCATGCCGATAGACGAACGCCAACGGCGCACGCATGGATTGACGAATGCCGACGTCGTGTGCGGATCGACGAACGCTGACGACACTCGTGCGCTTATAGACGAATGCTGATGACACGCGCGCGCGGATAGACGAGGGCCGACGACGCGCGCGCGGATCGACGAACGCCGAAGGTGCACATGCGGATCGACGAATGCTGAAGATGCGCACGCGGATGGGCAAACGCCGACGATGCACGCGCGGATCGACGAACGCCGATGACACACGTGCATATCAAAGAACGCCGACGATGCATGCACGCGGATCGATGAGTGCTGACGACGCTCAAACACTTATCTACGAATGCAGACGACGCATGCGCGGATCGACGAACGCGGATGAGGGACGCGCGGATCGACGATTGCTGATGATGCACACGCGGATCGACGATTGCCGACGACGCGCGTGCGGATCGATGAACGCCAACGTCGCCCATGCGCAGATAGACAAACGCCGATGACGCGCGCGTGGATCGACGAACGCAGATGTCACGCGCAGATCGATGAACGCGGACGATGCACGCGCATATCGACGAATGCCGACGACGCGCACGCGGATCGACGAACGCCGAAGACACACGCGCGCTTATAGACGAAAGTCGACGTCGCACGCGCGTGGATCGACGAACGCAGACGACGCTCGCGTGCTTATCGATGAACGCTGACAACGTGCGCACAGGGATCGACGAACGCCAATGATGCGCACGAGCGGATCGACGAAGGCCAATGATGCACGTACGGATTGACGAAGGTGAAGACGCACACCCGGATCGACGAACGCCGACGACGCACGTGCGGGTCGACGTTCACCAACGACGCGCGTGCAGATAAACGAATGCTGACGTCGCGCACGTGAAGATTGACGAACGGCGATGACGCGTACGTGGATCGACGAACGCCGACGATGCCCGCGTGGATCGACAAACGCTGAAGACGCGAGTGCGGATCGACGAACGCCGACGACACATGCACACGTATCGATGAACGCCGAAAACGCACGTGTGCTTATAAATGAAAGTCGACGACGCGCGTGCGTTAATCGAAGAACGCCGACGACGCTCGTGCACTTATCGACGAACGAAAATGATGCGCGCGTGGGGATCGACGAACACCGATGACGTGCACGAGTGGATCGACAAACGCCGACGTGTGCACGCGTATCGACGAACGCCGATGACACGCGAGCGCTTATCGATGAATGCCAATGACGCGCAGGTGCGTATTGATGAACGACAATGGCGCACGCGTGCTTATCGATGAACGCTAATGACACGCGCGTGTGGATTGACGATCACCAATGACGCGCACGCGGATCGAAGAACACCGACGACACTCGTGCTCTTATCGATGAACGCCGATAATGCGTGCGTGCGGATCGACGAACGCCCATGACGCACGCGCGGATCGACGAACGCCAACGATGCGCACGCGGATCGATGACGCTGACGAGGCACACATGGAACGACGAACGGCGACGACGCGCGCACGTAGATTCACGAAACCCAACAACGTGCACACGTGGATCAACGAAAGCCGATGATGCTCACGCGCTTATCTACGAACACCGACGACGCGCACGCGGATCGACAAACGCCGACGACGACCACGTGGATCGACGAACCCCAACGACGCGCTCACGGATCGATGAACGCCGACGAGGCGCACGCGGATCGACAAACGCCAACGATGCGCGCGTGCGGATACACAAAACCCGATGACGTGCACACGCGGATCGACGAAAGCTGATGATGCTCACGCGCTTATCTACGAACACCGATGACGTGCGCGCGATTCGACGAATGCCGATGACACGCGCGTGGATCGACGAACCCCGACAACGCGCTCGTGGATTGACGAACGCCAACCATGCGCGTGCGGATCGACGTACGCCGACGAGGCACGCGCGGGGATCCACAAAATTGACGATGTGCACGCACGGATCGATGAAAGCCGATGATGCTCACGCACTTATCTACGAACACCGACGACGTGCGCGCAGATCGATGAACGCCGACAATGCGCTCTTCGGGTCGATGAACGCCAACGACGCGCGCGTGGATCGACGAACACCGACGACGCGCATTCTGATCGTCGAACACGGACGACGCCCACGCGGATCGACGAATGCCAAAGACACGCACGCAGATCGACGATCGCCGATGACTCGCGCGTGGATTAATGAACGCCGATGATGCTTGCGTGCTTCTCGATGAATGCTGATGACGCGCGCGCACAGACTGACGAACGCCGATGACGTGCGCGCCATTCGACGAATGCCTACGACATGCGAGCGCTTATAGACGAACGCCAAAGACGCACTCGCGTATCGACGAACGCCGAAGACACGCGCGCGGATCGATGAACGCGGATGACGTGCGCGCGGATAGACGAACTCCGACGATGTTCGCGTGCTTATCGACGATTGCCGATGACGCGGGCATGAGGATCAACGAACGCCGACGACACACGCGTGAATCGACGAACACTGAAGTCGCGCGCGTGGATCGACGAACGCCAATGATGCGCACGAGCGGATTGACGAAAGCCGACATCGTGCACGCGTGGATCGACGAACACCGACGATGCACGAGCGCTTATTGATGAAAGCCGACGACACATGCGCGCGTATTGACGAATGCTAATGACGCACGCGCGCAGATCGACGATAGCTGATGAAGCGCGTGCAGATCGAAGAACGCCGACGACACTCGCGCGCTTATCGACGAACGCTGACGACGCTCGCGAGGATCGACGAAAGCCGACGTCCTGCACGCACAGATAGATGAACGCCGACGATGCACGAGCGCTTATCGATGAATGCCGATGACGCGCACGCGTGGATCGACGGATGCCCATGATGCACGCGTGAATCGATGATCGCCGACGACGCACACGCGGATCGACGAAGGCGAAGACGCGCACGCACGTATCGACGAACGCCAAAGGCGCACGCGTGCTTATCATCGAACGCTAATGACGCACGCGTGCGGATCGACGATCACCGACGTGGCGTGCGCGGATCGAAGAACGCTGACGACACTCGCGCGCTTATTGAAAAACTCTGATGATGCACGTGCACGGATCAACGAACGCCCATGATGCACGCGCGGATCGACCAAGGCGAAGACGTGCACGTGGATTGATGAATGCCGATAACGCGCGTGTGGATCAATGATCACCGACGATGTGCGCGCAGATAAACGAACGCCGACGTCACGAACGCGCAGATTGATGAATGCCGACGACGCGTACGCGGATCGACGAACGCCGTTGACGCATTCGGATCGACGAACGCACATGACACGCATGCAGATTGACAAAAGACAACGTCGCGTGCCGATAGACGAACGCCGACGTCGCACGCACGGATTGACGAATGCCGACGTCGTGTGCGGATCAACGAACGCTGACGACACTCGTGTGCTTATAGACAAATGTCGACGACGCGCGCGCGCGGATCGAAGAGGGCCGATGACGCGCGCGCGGATCGACAAACACCGAAGATGCGCACGCGGATCGACGAACGCCGAAGATGCGCGCGCGGATGGGCGAACAACGACGATGCACGCGCGGATCGACGAACGCCAATGACGTGCACGCGGATCAACGAACGACGACAACGCATGCTCAGATTGACGAACTCAGATGACGCGTGTGCGTAGATCGACGAACGCCAACGATGCACGCTCAGATCCATGAACACGGATGACACGCGCGCGGATCAACTAATGCCAATGACGCATGCGCTGATCGACGATTGCCGATGACACGCGCTTCGGATCGATGATCGGCGACGACGCGCGCGCGGATCAACAAACGCCAACAATGCGTGCGTTCGGATCGACGAACGCCGATGAAGCACGCGCGTATCGAAGAACGCCGACGACGAGTGCACGCGGATCAACGAACGCTGATGACGCTCAAACACTTATCGACGAATGCAGACGACGCATGCGTGGATCGACGAACGCGGACGAGGCACGCACGGATTGACGATTGCTGATGACGCACGCGCGGATCGACGATCGCCGACGACGCGCGTGCGGATCGATGAACGCCGACGTTGCCCATGCGCAGATAGACAAATGCCGATGACGCACGCATGGATCGACGAACGCAGATGTCACGCACAGATCGATGAACGCGGACGATGCGAGCGCATATCAATGAATGCTGACGACGCACACGCGGATTGATGAACGCCGAAGACGCACGCGCGCTTATAGATGAAAGTCGACATCACACGCGCATGGATCGACGAACGCAGACGACGCTCGCGTGCTTATCAACGAACGCTGATGATGTGCGCACAGGGATCGATGAATGCCGACGATGCGCACGAGCGGATCGACGAAGGCCAATGACGCACGCACAGATTGACGAAGGCGAAGACGCGCACTCAGATCGACGAACGCAGACGACGCGCGTGCGGATCGACGTTCACCGACGACGCGCGCGCAGATAAACGAATGCTGACATCGCGCACGCGAAGATTGATGAATGCCGATGATGCGTACGTGGATCGACGAACGCTGACGATGCCCGTGCGGATCGACAAACGGCGACGACGCGAGTGCGGATCGACGAACGCCGACAACGCGCGCACACGTATTGACGAACACCGAAAACGCACGTGTGCTTATAAATGAAAGTCGACGACGCGCGTGCGTGAATCAAAGAACGCCGACGACGCTCGTGCACTTATCGACGAACGCAAATGATGCGCGCGTGGTGATCGACGAACACCGATGACGTGCACGAGTGGATCGATGAACGCTAACGTCGTGCGCACGCGTATCGACGAACGCCGATGACACGCGAGCGCTTATCGATGAACGCCAATGACGTGCGGGCGCGTATTGATGAACGCCAATGGCGCACTCGTGCTTATCGATGAACGCTAATGACACGCGCGTGTGGATTGATGATCGCCAACGACGCGCACGCGGAACGAAGAAGACTGACACTCGCGCTCTTATCAACGAACGCCGATAATGCACGCGTGCGGATCGACGAAAGCCCATGACGCACGCGTGGATCGACGATCGCCGACGACACATGCGTGTATCAACAAAGGCGAAGACGCGCACACGGATAGACGAACGCTGAAGACACGCTCGCGGATCGACGAATGCGGACACATGCACGCGTATCGATGATCGCCGACGACGCTCCCACGGACCGACGAACGCCGACGACGCGTGCGCACGGATCCACAAAAGCCGACGACGCACGAACGTGGATCGATGACAGCCGATGATGCCTACACGCTTATCTACGAACAGCGATGACGCATGTGTGGATTGACGAACGCCGACTATGCGCGCTTCGGATTGACGATCGCCAACGACACAAGCACGGATCGACGAACACCAATGGCACACGTGCGGATCGATGAACACCGACGTCACACGCGTGGATTGACCAACGCCGATGGCACACGCATGGATCGATGAACGCCGACGATGCGCGTGCTTATCAACAAACACCGACAATGCGCGCGTGAATCGATTAATGCCGACAACATGCGCACAGATCGACCAACGCCGACGGCGCGTGTGCTGATCGACAATCGCCGACGACGTGCACGGATCGTCGAACGCCAAAGACGCGTGCACGCACATCGACGAGCACCGACGACACGTGCGCGCTTATCGATGAACACCGATGACATGCGTGCGCGGATCGACGAACGCCGATGATACGCGCACTTACCGACGAACGCCGACGTCGCGCGCATTTACCGACGAACGACGACGATGCGCGTGCATGGATCGATGAATGCGGACGACGCACATGCAGATCGACGAACGCCGATGACGCGCGTGTGGATCGACGAACACCGAAGACACGCATGCGGATAGACGAACGTGGACGACGTGCGCGCGGATCGACGATCGCCAAAGAGGCTCGTGCAGATCGACGAACGCCGAGGACCTGCGCACGTGGATCGACGAACGCCAACAATGCACTCGAGGATCGACCAACGCCGACGAGGCGTGCGCGGCTCGATGAACGCCAACGACACTCGCGCGCTTTTTGAGAAACGACGAAGACCCACGCGCGCGGATCGACGAACTCCGACGACGCGCGCGCAGATCGATGAACGCCGACGAGGCGCACGCGGAATGACGAACGCCGACGACGCGCGCACGTGGATTCACGAAACCCGACGACGTGCACACGCGGATCAACGAAAGCCGATGATGCTCACGCGCTTATCTACGAACACCGACGACGCGCACGCGGATCGACAAACGCCGACGATAACCGCGTGGATCGATGAACACTGATGATGCGCTCACGGATCGATGAACGCCGATGAGGCGCACGCGGATCGACAAATGCCGACATGCGCGCGCGCGGATACACAAAACCCGATGACGTGCACACGCGGATCGACGAAAGCTGATGATGCTCACGCGCTTATCTACGAACACCGACGACGCGCGCGCGGATCGATGAATGCCGACGACACGTGCGTGGATCGACGAACCCCGACGACGCGCTCGCGGATCGATGAACGCCGACGATGCGCGTGTGGATCGACGAAAGCCGACGAGGCACGTGCGCGGATCCACGAAATTGACGACGTGTGCGCACGGATCAACAAAAGCCCATGATGCTCACGCACTTATCTACGAACACCGACGACGCGCACGCAGATCGATGAATGCCGACAATGCGCTCTTCGGATCGATGAACGCCAACGACGCGCGCGTGGATCAACGAACACCGACGACGCGCGTTCTGATCGTCGAACGCGGACGACGCCCACGCGGATCGACAAATGCCAAAGACACGCACGCAGATCGACGATCGCCGATGACTCGCGTGTGGATTAATGAACGCCGACGATGCTTGCGTGCTTCTCGAGGAATGCTGATGACGCGCGCGCATGGACTGACGAACGTTGACGACGCGCACGCCATTCAACGAATGCCGATGACGCGCGCACACTTATAGACGAATGCCAAAGACGTGCTCGCGTATCAACAAACGCCAAAGACACGCGCGCGGATCGATGAGCGCGGATGACGTGCGCGCGGATAGACGAACTCCGACGATGTTCGTGTGCTTATCAACGATTGCCGATGACACAGGCATGAGGATCAACGAACGCCGACGACACATCGCGCGAATCGACGAACACTGAAAATGCGCGCGTGGATCGACGAACGCCGACGATGCGCACGAGCGGATTGACGACCGCCGACGTCGTGCGCGCGTGGATCGACGAACGCCAATGATGCACGAGGGCTTATCGACGAAAGCCGAAGACGCGCACATGCGTATTGACGAATGCTAATGACGTGCGCATGCGGATCGACGATAGCTGATGACGCGCGTGTGGATCGAAGAACGCCGACGACACTCGCGCGCTTATCGACGAACGCTGACGACGCTCACGCGGATCGATGAATGCCGACGTCCTGAACGCGTGGATAGACGAACGCCGACAACGCACGAGTGCTTATCGATGAACGCCGATAACACGCGCACGTGGATCAATGGACGCCCATGATGCACACGCGGATCGACGATCGCTGATGACGCGCGTGTGGATCGAAGAACGCCGACGACACTCGCGCGCTTATCGACGAACGCTGACGACGCTCACGCGGATCGATGAACGCCGACGTCCTGAACGCGTGGATAGACGAACGCCGACAACGCACGAGCGCTTATCGATGAACGCCGATAACATGCGCGCGTGGATCAATGGATGCCCATGATGCACACGCGGATCGACGATCGCCGACGACGCACACGCGGATCGACGAAGGCGAAGACGCGCACGCACGTATCGATGAACGCCAAAGGCGCACGCGCGCTTATCATCGAACGCTAATGACGCGCGCGTGCGGATCGACGATCGCCGACGATGCGTGCGCGGATCGAAGAACGCTGATGACACTCGCGCGCTTATCGACAAACTCTGACGACACGCGTGCGCGGATCAACAAACGCCCATGACACATGCGCGGATCGACCAAGGCGAAGATGTGCACGTGGATCGATGAACGCCGATAACGCGCGTGGGAATCGACGATCACCGACGACGCGTGCGCAGATAAACGAACGCCGATGTCGCGCACGCGCAGATTGACGAATGCCGACGATGTGTACGCGGATCAATGAACGCCGATGACGCGTGCGGATCAACGAACGCGGATGACATGCGTGCGGATTGACAAAACCCGACGTCGCGTGTGGATAGATGAACGCCGAAGTCGCACGCACGGATTGACGAATGCCGACGTCGTGTGCGGATCGAAGAACGCTGATGACACTCGTGCGCTTATCAACAAATGCCGATGACGCGCGTGCGCGGATCGACGAGGGCCGACGACGCGCGCGCGGATCGACGAACGCTGAAGATGCACACACAGATCGACGAACGCCGAAGATGCGCGCGTGGATGGGAGAACGCCGACGATGCACACGCGGATTGAGGAACGCCGATGACGTGCACGAGGATCAACGAACGACGACAACGCGCGCTCAGATCGACGAACTCAGATGACGCGTGTGCGCGGATCGACGAACGCCAACGACGCACGCTCAGATCCATGAACACGGATGACACGCGCGTGGATCAATGAATGCCAATGACGCACGCGCTGATCGACGATCACCGACGACACGCGCTTCGGATCGATGATCGGTGACGACGCGCACGCGGATCAACAAACGCCAACAATGCATGCGTTCGGATCGACGAACGCTGATGACGCACGCGTGTATCGAAGAACGCCGACGACACATGCATGCGGATCGACGAACGCTGACGACGCTCACACACTTATCGACGAATGCAGACGACGCATGCGCAGATCGACGAACGCGGACGAGGCACGTGCGGATCGATGATTGCTGATGACGCGCGTGCGGATCGACGCTCGCCGACGACGCGCATGCGGATGGATGAACGCCGACGTGGCCCATGCGCAGATAGACAAACGCCGATGACGCACGCGTGGATCGACGAACGCAGATGTCACGCGCAGATCGATGAACGCGGACGATGCACGCGCATATCGATGACACCGACGACGCGCACGTGGATCGACGAACGCCGAAGACGCACGCGCGCTTATAGATGAAAGTTGACATCGCACGCACGTGGATCAACGAACGCAGACGACGCTCGTGTGCTTATCGACAAATGCTGATGACGTGCGCACGGGGATCGACGAACGCTGATGACGCACACGAGCGGATCGACGAAGGCCAATGACACACGCACGGATTGACGAAGGCGAAGACGCGCACTCGGATCGACGAACGCCGACGACGCGCGTGTGGATCGACATTCACCGACGACGCGCGCGCAGATAAACGAATGCTGACGTCGCGCACGCGAAGATTGATGAACGCCGATGACACGTACGCGGATCGATGAATGTTGACGATGCCCACGCGGATCGACGAACGCCGACGACGCGAGTGCGGATCGACGAACGCCGACACGCGCGCACACGTATTGATGAATGCCGAAAACGCACGTGTGCTTATAAATGAAAGTCGATGACGCACGTGCGTGAATCAAAGAACGCCGACGACGCTCCTGCGCTTATCGACAAACGCAAATGACGCGCGCGTGGGGATCGACGAACACCGACGACGTGCACGATTGGATCAACGAACGCCGACGTCGTGCGCGTGCGTATCGACGAACGCCGATGACACGCGAGCGCTTATCGATGAACGTCAATGACGTGCGGGTGCATATTGATGAACGCCAACGGCGCACGCGCGCTTATCAATGAACGCTAATGACACGCGCGTGTGGATTGACGATCACCGACGACGCGCACGCGGATCAAAGAATGCGGACAACACTCGCGCTCTTATCGACAAACTCCGATAATGCACGCGTGTGGATCGACGAACGACCATGATGCACGCGTGGATCAACGATCGCCGACGACGCATGCGCGGATCGACGAAGGCGAAGATGCGCACACGGATCGACGAACGCCGCCGATGCGCACGTGGATCGACGAACGCCGAAGACACGCTCGCAGATTGACGAATGCGGACGACATGCACGCATATCGATGATCGCCGACGATGCTCCCGTGGACCGACCAACGCCGACGACGCGTGCGCGTGGATCCACAAAAGCCGACGATGCACGCACGTGGATCGATGACAGCCGATGATGCCTACGTGCTTATCTACGAACAGCGACGACGCGCGCGTGGATCAACGAACGCCGACTATGCGCGCTTCGGATTGACGATCGCCGGCGACACAAGCACGGGTCGACGAACGCCGATGGCACATGTGCGGATCGAAGAATGCCGATGTCACGCGCGTGGATTGACCAACGCCGATGGCACACGCGTGGATCGATGAACGCCAACAACGCACGTGCTTATCGACAAACACCGACAATGCGCGCGCGAATCGATTAACGCCGACAACGTGCACGCAGATCGACCAATGCCGACGGCGCGTGTGCTGATCGACAATCGCCGACGACGCGCACGGATCGTCGAATGTCAAAGACGCGTGCGCGCACATCGACGAGCGCCGACGACACATGCGCGCTTATCGATGAACACCGACGATGTGCGTGCACGGTTCGACGAACGCCGACGATACGTGCACTTACCGACGAAATCCGACGTCACGCACACTTACCGACGAACGATGACGACGCGCGCGCGTGGATCGATGAACGCAGACGACGCACAAGCAGATCGACGAATGCCAATGACACGTGCGCGGATCGACGAATGCCGAAGACACGCATGCGGATAGATGAAGGTGGACGATGTGCGCACGGATCGACGATCGCCGAAGATGCTCGTGCGGATCGACGAATGCCGTGGACGTGCGCACGTGGATCGACGAACACCGACGACGCGCTCGAGGATTGACCAACGCCGACGAGGCGTGCGCGGCTTGATGAACGCCGACGACACTCGTGCGCTTTTTGAGAAACGATGAAGACCCATGCGCGCGGATCGACAAACTCCGACGATGCGCACGCGCGGATACACAAAACCCGATGACGTGCACGCACGGATCGACAAAAGCCGATGATGCTCACGCGCTTATCTATGAACACCGATGACGCGTGCGCAGATCGATGAATGCCAATGACACGCGCGTGGATCGACGAACCCCGACGACTCGCTCGTGGATCGATGAACGCCGACGATGCGCACGCGGATCGACGAACGCCACGAGGCGTGCGCGCGGATCCACGAAATTGACGATGTGCACGCACGGATCGACGAAAGCTGATGATGCTCACGCACTTATCTACGAACACCGACGACGTGCACGCAAATCGATGAACGCCGACAATGCGCTCTTCGGATAGACGAACGCCGATGACGCGCGCGTGGATCGACGAACACCGACAACGCGCGTGCTGATCGTCGAACGCGGACGACGCCCACGCGGATCGACGAATGCCAAAGACACGCACGCAGATCGACGATCGCCGATGACTCGCGCGTGGATTAATGAAAGCCGACGATGCTTGCGTGCTTCTCGAGGAATGCTGATGACGCGCACGCACGGACTGACGAAAGTTGATGACGCGCGCGCCGTTCAATGAATGCCGACGACGCACGCGCACTTATAGATGAACGCCAAAGACACGCTCGCGTATCGACGAATGCCGAAGACACACGCGCGGATCGATGAACGCGGATGACGTGCGCGCGGATAGACGAACTCCGACGATGTTCGCGTGCTTATCGACGATTGCCGATGATGCGGGCGTGAGGATCAACGAACGCCGATGACACACGCGTGAATTGACGAACACTGAAGATGCGCGCGTGGATCGACGAACGCCGATGATGCGCACGAGCGGATTGACGAATGCCGACGTCGTGCGCGCATGGATCAACGAACGCCGACAATGCACGAGCGCTTATCGATGAAAGCCGACGACGCGCACGCGCGTATTGACGAATGATAATGACGCGCGCGCGCAGATAGACGATAGCTGATGACACACGTGCAGATCGAAGAACGCCGATGACACTCGCGTGCTTATCGACGAACGCTGATGACGCTCGCGCGGATCGACAAACGCCGACCTACTGCACGCGCGGATAGATGAATGCCGATGACGCATGAGCGCTTCTCGATGAACGGCGATGACGCGTGTGTGTGGATCGACGGATGCCCATGATGCACGCGCGGATCGACGATCGCCGACGATGCACACGCGGATCGATGAAGGCGAAGACGCGCACGCACGTATCGACAAACGCCAAAGGCGCACGCGCGCATATCATCGAACACTAATGACGCGCGCATGCGGATTGACGATCGCCAACAATGCGTGCACAGATCGAAGAACGCTGATGACACTCGCGCGCTTATCGACAAACTCTGACGACGCGCGTGCGCGGATGAACGAACGCCCATGATGCACGCACGGATCGACCAAGGCGAAGACATGCATGTGGATCGATGAACACCGATAACGCACATGTGGATCGACGATCACCGACGACGTGCGTGCAGATAAATGAACGCCGATGTCGCGCACGCGCAGATTGACGAATGCCGACGACGCGTACACGGATCAATGAACGCCGATGACGCGTGCGGATCGACGAACGCGGATGACACGCGTGCGGATTGACAAAAGCCGACGTCGCGTGCGGATAGATGAACGCCGTCATCGCACGCACGGATTGACGAATGCCGACGTCGTGTGCGGATCGACGAACGCAGACGACACTCGTGCGCTTATCGACGAATGCCGATGACGCGTGCGCGCGGATCAATGAGGGCCGACGACACGCGCACGGATCGACGAATGCCGAAAATGCCCGCGCGGATTGACAAAAACCGAAGATGCGCGTGCGGATGGGCGAATGCCGATGACGCGCGTGCGGATCAACAAACGCCGACGACATGCGCGCGGATCAACGAATGACGACAACGCACGCTCAGATCGACGAACTCAGATGACGCGTGTGCGCGGATCGAGGAATGCCAACGACGCACGCTCAGATCCATGAACACGGATGACACACGCACGGATCAACGAATG
This sequence comes from Catagonus wagneri, assembly GCA_004024745.2. NCBI lineage: Eukaryota > Metazoa > Chordata > Mammalia > Artiodactyla > Tayassuidae > Catagonus > Catagonus wagneri. Next base: position 117,426 of record PVHT020000648.1, on the reverse strand, counting down.
CCAATGACGCACGCGCTGATCGACGGTCGCCAACGACACGTGCTTGGATCGAAAATCGGCGATGATGCGTGTGTGGATCAACAAACGCCCACAATGCGTGCGTTCGGATCGACGAACGCCGACGACGCACGCGCGTATCGAAGAACGCCGACGACGCGTGCACGCGGATCGACGAACGCTGACGATGCTCACACACTTATCGACGAATGCAGACGACGCATGCGCGGATCGATGAATGCGGATGAGGCACGCGCGTATCGATGATTGCTGATGACGCGCACGTGGATCGACAATCGCCGATGACGCATGTGCGGATCGATGAACGCCGACGTCGCCCATGCGCAGATAGACAAACGCCGATGACGCGCGCGTGGATCGACGAACGCAGATGTCACGCGCAGATCAATGAACGCGGACGATGCACACACATATCGACGAATGCCGATGATGCACACACGGATCGACGAACGCCGAAGACGCACACGCGCTTATAGATGAAAGTCGACATCGCACGCGCGTGGATCGACGAATGCCAACGACGCTCGTGTGCTTATCGACGAACGCTGGCGACATGCGCACGGGGATCGATGTACGCCGACGACATGCACGAGCGGATCGACGAACGCCAACTACACGCACAGATTGACGAAGGCGAAGATGTGCACTCGGATCAATGAACGCCGATGACACGCGTGCGGATCGACGTTCACCGACGACGCGCGCGCAGATAAACGAATGCCGACGTCGCGCACGCGAAGATTGATGAACGCCGATGACGCGTACGCGGATCGATGAACGCTGACGATGCCCGCGCGGATCGACGAACGCCGACGACGCGAGTGCGGATCGAAGAACGCCGACGACGCGCGCACGCATATCGACGAATGCCGAAAACGCACGTGTGCTTATAAATGAAAGTCGACAACACACATGTGTGAATCGAGGAACGCCGACGACGCTAATGCGCTTATCGATGAACGCAAATGACGCGTGCGTGGGGATCGACGAACACTGACAACATGCACGAGTGGATCGACGAACGCCGACGTCATGCACGTGTGTATCAACGAACGCCGATAACACACGAGCGCTTATCGATGAACGCCAATGACGCATGGGCACGTATTGATGAACACCAATGGCGCACACGTGCTTATCGATGAACGCTAATGACGCGCGTGTGTGGATTGACGATCGCCGATGACGCGCACGCGGATCGAAGAACGCCGACGACACTCGCGCTCTTATCGACGAACGCTGATAATGCGCGTGTGCGGATCAACGAACGCCCACGACGCACGCGTGGATCGACGATCGCCGACGACGCATGCGCGGATCGACGAAGGCGAAGACGCGCACGGATCGACGAAAGCCGATGATGCGAGCGCGGACCGACGAACACCGAAGACACGCTCGCGGATTGACGAATGTGGACAACATGCATGCGTATCGATGATCGCCGACGATGCTCCCGTGGACCGACGAACGCCGACGACGCGTGCGCGCGGATCCACAAAAGCCGACGACGCACGCACGTGGACGATGACAGCCGATGATGCCTACGTGCTTATCTACGAACAGCGACGACGCGCGCGTGGATCGACGAACGCCGACTATGCGCGCTTTGGATTGACGATCGCTGGCGACACAAGCACGGATCGACGAACGCCGATGGCACACGCGCGGATCGACGAATGTGGACGTCACGCGCGAGGATTGACCAACGCCGAAGGCACACGCGTGGATCGATGAACACCGATGACACGCGTGCTTATCGACAAACACCGACAATGCGCGCGTGAATCGATTAACGCCGACAACGTGCGTGCAGATCGACCAACGCCGACGGCGCGTGTGCTGATCGAAAATCGCCGACGACGCGTGCGGATCGTCGAACGCCAAAGACGCGTGCGCGCACATCGATGAGCGCCGACAACACATGTGCGCTTATCGATGAACACCGACGACGTGCGTGCACGGATCGACGAACGCCGACGATACGCGCACTTAACGACGAACGCCGACGTCGCGCACACTTACCGACGAATGATGACGACGCGCGCGCGTGGATCAATGAACGCGGACGATGCACACGCAGATCGACGAACGCCGATGACGCGCGCGCGGATCGATGAACGCCGAAGACACGCATGCAGATAGACGAACGTGGACGACGTGCACGCAGATCGACGATCGCCGAAGATGCTCGCGCGGATCGACGAACGCCGTGGACGTGCGCACGTGGATCGACGAACGCCAACGACGCGCTCGAGGATTGACCAACGCCGACGAGGCACGCGCGGCTCGATGAACACCGACGACACTCGTGCGCTTTTTGAGAAACGACGAAGACCCATGCGCGCGGATCGACAAACTCCGACGACGCGTGCGCGGATCGACGAACGCCGATGATGCGCGCGCAGATCGACGAACGCCGACGAGGCGTACGCGGAACGATGAACGCCGACGACGCGCGCACGTAGATTCACGAAACCCGACGACGTGCACACGCGCATCAACAAAAGCCGATGATGCTCACGCACTTATCTACAAAACCGACGACGCACACACGGTTCGACAAACGCCGACGACGACCGCGTGAATCAACGAACCCCGACGATGCGCTCATGGATCGATGAACGCCGACGAGGCGCACGCGGATCGTCAAACGCCGACGACGCGCACGCGCGTATACACAAAACCCGATGACGTGCACGCGCGGATCGACAAAAGCTGATGATGCTCACGCGCTTATCTACGAACACCGACGACACGCGCGCGGATCGACGAATGCCAACGACACGCGCGTGGATCGATGAACCCCGACGACACGCTCGTGGATCGACGAACGCCAACGATGCGCACGCGGATCGACGAACGCCGACGAGGCGTGCGCGCGGATCCACCAAATTGACGATGTGCACGCACGGATCGATGAAAGCCGATGATGCTCACGCACTTATCTACGAACACCGACGACGTGCGCGCAGATCGATGAACGCCGACAATGCGCTCTTCGTATAGACGAACGCCGACAACGCGCGTGTGGATCAACGAACACCGACGACGCGCGTGCTGATCATTGAACGCGGACGACACCCACGCGGATCGACGAATGCCAAAGACACGCACGCAGATCGACGATCGCCGATGACTCGCGCGTGGATTAATGAAAGCCGACGATGCTTGCGTGTTTCTCGAGGAATGCTGATGACGCGCACGCACGGACTGACGAAAGTTGATGACGCACGCGCCGTTCAATGAATGCCGATGACGCACGCGCACTCATCGACGAACGCCAAAGACGCGCTCGCGTATCGACGAATGCCGAAGACACGCACGCGGATCGATGAACGCGGATGACATGCGCACGGATAGACAAACTCCGACGATGTTCGCGTGCTTATCGACGATTGCCGATGATGCGGGCGTGAGGATCAATGAACGCCGACGACACACGCGCGAATCGACGAACACTGAAGATGCGCGCGTGGATCGACAAACGCTGATGATGCGCACGAGCGGATTGACGAACGCCGACCTCGTGCGCGCATGGATCGACGAACGCTGACAATGCACGAGCGCTTATCGACGAAAGCCAACGACGCGCGCGTGCGTATTGACGAATGCTAATGACGCACGCGCGCAGATCGACGATAGCTGATGACACGCGTGCGGATCGAAGAACGCCGACAACACTCGCGTGCTTATCGACGAACGCTGATGATGCTCGCGCGGATCGACAAACGCCGACGTACTGCACGCGCGGGTAGACGAACACCGATGACGCATGAGCGCTTATCGATGAATGCCGATGACGCGCGCGCGTGGATCGACGGACGCCCATGATGCATGCGTGGATCGACGATCGCCGACGATGCACATGCGGATCGACGAAGGCGAAGACACGCACGCACGTATCGACGAACGCCAAGGGCGCACGCGTGCTTATCATCGAACACTAATGACGCGCGCATGCGGATCGACGATCGCCAACAATGCGTGCACAGATCGAAGAACGCTGACGACACTCGCGCGCTTATCGACAAACAATGATGACGCGCGTGCGCGGATCAACGAACGCCCATGATGCACGCGTGGATCGACCAAGGCGAAGACATGCACGTGGATCGATGAACGCCGACAACGCACGTGCGGATCGACGATCACCGACGACGTGCGCGCAGCTAAATGAACGCCGACGTCGCGCACGTGCAGATTGACGAATGCCAACGACGCGTACGCGGATCAACGAACGCCAATGACGCGTGCGGATCGACGAACGCAGATGACACGCGTGCGGATTGACAAAAGCCGACGTCGCGTGCGGATAGACGAACGCCGACGTCGCAAGCACGGATTGACGAATGCCGACGTCATGTGCGGATCGACGAACGCTGATGACACTCGTGCGCTTATCGATGAATGCTGATGACGCGCGCGCGCGGATCAAGGAGGGCCGACGACGCGCGCGCGGATCGACGAATGCCGAAAATGCCCGCACGGATCGACGAAAACCGAAGATGCGCGTGCGGATGGGCAAATGCCGATGATGCGCGTGCGGATCGACAAACGCCGACGACATGCGCACTGATCAACGAACGACGACAACGTGCGCTCAGATCGACGAACTCAGATGACGCATGTGCGCGGATCGACGAACGCCAACGACGCACGCTCAGATCCATGAACACGGATGACACGCGCGCGGATCAACGAATGCCAATGACGCACGCGCTGATCGACGATCGCCGACGACACGCGCTTCGGATCGATGATCGGTGATGATGCGCGCGTGGATCAACAAACGCCGACAATGCGTGCGTTCAGATCGACGAACGCCAATGACGCACGTGCGTATCGAAGAACGCCGACGATGCGTGCACGCGGATCGACGAACGCTAATGATGCTCACACACTTATCGACGAATGCAGACAACGCATGCGTGGATCGATGAATGCAGATGAGGCACGCGCGTATCGATGATTGCTGATGATGTGCGCACGGATCGACGATTACCGATGACGCGTGTGCGGATCGATGAACGCCGACGTCGCCCATGCGCAGATAGACAAACGCCGATGATGCGCGCGTGGATCGACGAACGCAGATGTCACGCGCAGATCGATGAACGCGGACGACGCACGTGCATATCGACGAATGCCGATGACGCGCACACGGATCGACGAACGCCGAAGACGCACGCGCGCTTATAGATGAAAGTCGACATCGCACGCGCGTGGATCGACGAACGCCGACGACGCTCGTGTGCTTATCGACAAACGCTGACGACGTGCGCACGGGGATTGATGTACCCCAATGACGCGCACAAGCGGATCAACGAACGCCAACTACGCACGCACGGATTGACGAAGGCGAAGACGCGCACTCCGATCGACGAACGCCGACGACACGCATGCGGATCGACGTTCACCGACGACGCGCGCGCAGATAAACGAATGCCGATGTCGCGCACGCGAAGATTGACGAACGCCGATGACGCGTACGGGGATCGATGAATGCTGACGATGCCTGCGCGGATCGACGAACGCCGACGACGCCCGCACGCATATCGACGAACGCCGAAAATGCACGTGCGCTTATAAATGAAAGTCAACGACGCGCGTGCGTGAATCGAAGAACGCCGACGACGCTCGTGTGCTTATCGATGAACGCAAATGACCCGCGCGTGGGGATTGACGAACACCGACGACGTGCACGAGTGGATCGACGAATGCCGACGTCATGCGCGTGCGTATCAACGAACGCCGATGACACGCGAGCGCTTATCGATGAACGCCAACGACACGCGGGCACGTATTGACGAACGCCAATGGCGCACACGCGCTTATCGATGAATGCTAATGACGCGCGCGTGTGGATTGACGATCGCCGATGACGCGCACGCGGATCGAAGAACGCCGACGACACTCCTCGCCCTTATCGACGAACGCCGATAATGCGCGTGTGCGGATCGACGAACGCCCACGACGCACGTGTGGATCGATGATCGCCGATGACGCATGCGCGGATCGACGAAGGCGAAGACGTGCACACGGATCGATGAAAGCCGATGACGCGCGCGCGGATCGACGAACACCGAAGACATGCTCGCAGATTGACGAATTTGGATGACATGCACGCGTATCGACGATCGCCGACGATGCTCCCGCGGACCAATGAATGCTGACGACGCGTGCGCGCGGATCCACAAAAGCCGACGACGCACGCACGTGGATCGATGACAGCCGATGATGTCTACGCGCTTATCTACGAACAGCGATGACGCGCATGTGGATCGACGAACGCCAACTATGCGTGCTTCGGATTGACGATCGCCGACGACACAAGCGTGGATCGACGAACGCCGACGGCACACGTGCGGATCGACGAATGCCAACGTCACGCGCGTGGATTGACCAATGCCGATGGCACACGCGTGGATCGATGAACGCCGACGACGCGCGTGCTTATCGACAAACACCGACAATGCGCGCGTGAATCGATTAACGCCGACAACGTGCGCGCAGATCGACCAACGCCGACGGCGCGCATGCTGATGGACGAACGCCGACGACACGCGTGCGGATCGATGAACGCGATGACGCCCACGTGGATCGACGAACTCCAAAGACACGCGCGTGGATCGACAATCGCCGACGACGCGCACGGATCGTCGAACGCCAAAGACGCGTGCGCGCATATCGACGAGCGCCGATGACACGTGCGCGCTTATCGATGAACACCAACGACGTGCATGCACAGATCGACAAACACTGACGATACGCGCACTTACCGACGAATGCTGACGTCGCGCGCACTTACCGACGAATGACGACGAAGCGCGCACGTGGATCGATGAACGCGGACGACGCGCACGCAGATCGACGAATGGCGACGATGCGTGCGCGGATCTACAAACGCCGAAGACACGCATGCGGATCGACGAACATGGACGACGTGCGCGTGGATCGACAATCGCCAAAGACGCTCGTGCGGATCGACGAACGCCGTGGACGTGCGCACGTGGATCGAAGAACGCCGACGACACGCTCTAGGATCGACCAAGGCCAACGAGGCGTGCGCGGCTCGATGAACGCCGATGACGCTCACGCACTTTTTGAGAAACGACGAAGACCCGCGCGTGCGGATTGACGAACTCCGACGACGCGCGCGCGGATCGACGAACGCCGATGAGGCGCACACGAAAAGACGAGCGCCGACGACGCGCGCACGTGGATTCACGAAACCCGACGACGTGCACACGCAGATCAACGAAAGCCGATGATGCTCACGCGCTTATCTATGAACACTGACGATGCGCACGCGGATCGACAAACGCTGACGACGTCCGCGTGGATCGACGAACCCCGATGATGCGCTCACGGATCGACGAACGCCGACAAGGCGCACGCGGATCAACAAACGCCGACGACGCGTGCGCGCGGATACACAAAACCCGATGACGTGCACGCACGGATCGACGAAAGCCGTTGATGCTCACGCGCTTATCTATGAACACCGACGAAGTGCACGCAGATCGACGAACGCCGACAACACGTGCGTGGATCGACGAACCCCGATGATGCGCTTGCAGATCGACGAACGCCGACGATGCGCGCGCAGATCAACCAACTCCAACGAGGCGCGCGCGTGGATCCACGAAATTGACGACGTGCACGCACGGATCGACGAAAGCTGATGATGCTCACGCACTCATCTACGAACACCAACGACGCGCGTGCAGATCGATGAACGCCAACAATGCGCTCTTCGGATCGACGAACGCCGACGACGCACTCGTGGATCGACGAACACCGATGACGCGCGTGCTGATCGTCGAACATGGACGCCCACGCGGATCGACGAATGCCAAAGACACGCACGCAGATTGACGATCGCCGATGACTCGCACGTGGATTAATGAACGCCGACGATGCTTGCGTGCTTATCGAGGAATGCTGATGACGCGCGTGCGCGGACTGATGAACGCCGATGACGCGTGCGCCATTCGATGAACGCCAACGACGCACGCGTGCTTATCGACGAACGCCAAAGACGCGCTCGCGTATTAACGAACGCCGAAGACACGCGCATGGATCGATGAACGCGGATGACGTGCGCGTGGATAGACAAACTACGACGATGTACGTGTGCTTATCGACGATTGCCGATGACACGGGCGTGAGGATCGATGAACGCCGACGACACACGCGCGAATCGATGAACACTGAAGATGCGCGTGCGGATCGACGAACGCCGACGCCACGCGCGCGGATCAACGAACGCCGAAGACACGCATACGGATCAATGAACTTGGACGATGTGCGCGCAGATCGACGAACGCTGAAGACGCTCGCGCAGATCGACAAACGCCGTGGACGTGCGCACGTGGATCGACGAACGCCGACGACGCGCTCGAGGATCGACCAACGCCGACGAGGCGTGCGCGGCTCGATGAACGCCGACGACGCTCACGCGCTTTTTGACAAACGACGAAGACCCACGCGCGCGGATCGACGAACTCTGACGACGTGCGTGCGGATCGACGAACGCCGGCGACGCGCGCGCGGATCAACGAACGCTGATGACACAAGCGTGCGGATCAACAAACACCAACGACGCGCACACGGATCACAGAACGCCGACGTCGTGCGCGCGCAGATCGACGAATGCCGATGACGCACGTGCAGTTCGACGAACGCCGATGACGTACACGTGGATCACAGAACGCCAATGACGCACGCGCGGATTGAAGAACGCAGTCAAAGCGCGCGCACTGATCGACGAACGCCGACGACGCGTGCTGATCGATGATTGCCGAGGACACACGTGCACTCGATGAGCACCTATGACGCGCACGCAGATCGACGAACACCGACGACGCTCGTGCGCGGATCGACGAACGACAACGATGTGCACACGTGTATCGATGAACGCCGACAACGCTCACATGGATCAATGAACGCCGATGACTCTCGCACACTAATAGATGAATGCTGACGATGCGCGTGCGGATCGACGAATGCAGATGACTCCCACGTGCTTATCAATGAACGCCGAAGACACGTGTGCGGATCGATAACGCAGACGACGCACACGCGGATCGACGAACGCCGATGACGCACGCGCGGATCGTCAAAGGCCAATGACGCGCACGCGGATCGACAAACGCCGATGACACGTGTGCACTCGATGAGCACCGATGACACGTGCGCAGAATGTACGCCGACGATGCGCGCGCAGATCGATGAAAGCCGATGACGCTCACAGGCAGATCGACGAAAGATGACGAAGTGTGTGTGGATCGACGAACATCAACGCGCCCACGCGGATGGACGAACGCCAATGTCGTGCATGTGGTTTGACAAAATTTGACGCGCGGGTGCGGTTCGACGAACGCCGACGACGCGTGCACGGATCGACGAACGCTGATGACGCACGCACGGATCGACGATCGCAGACAATGCCCGCGTGGATCGATGAACGCAGACGATGCACGCGCGCATATCAACGAACGCCGATGACGTGCGTGCGGATCGACGAACGCGGAGGACTCACGCGCGGATCGACGAACACCGACGACGCGCGTGTGGATGACGATCGCCGACGATGCGTGCATGGATCGACGAAAGAGGACGACTCACATGCGTGGATCGATGAAAGCCGACGACGCGCACGCGCAGATTGACTAACACCAACGACGCGTGCGCAGATCGACGAACGCTGATGACCCGCACGCACGGATCGATGAATGCCGACGACGCGCGAGCACGGATTGACGAACGCTGACGACGTGCGTGTGGATCAATGAAAATCGACGCGCCCACGCAGATCGACGAATGCCAACGACGTGTGCGTGGATCGACGAACTTCGACGAGCTCGCGGATCGACGAACGCCGACGACGCACGCGCGTATGAACGAACGCCGATGACGTGCGTGCAAATTGACAATCGCTGACAATGCCCGTGTGGATCGACGAACGCCGACAACGCAAGTGTGCAGATCGACGAACACCAACGACACGCGTGCGGATCGCAGAACGCTGACATCGTGCGCGCGTGGATCGACGAATGCCGACGACACACGTGCGGTTCGACGAACGCTGACGACACAGGTGTGGATCGCAGAACGCCGACGATGCACGTGCGGTTCAACGAATGCCGACGATGCACACGCAGATCGACAAACGCAGACAACGCGCGTGCTCTGATCGATGAACGCCGACGACGCATGCTGATCGACGATCGCCGAGGACGCGCGTGCACTCGATGAGTGCCGACGACACACGCGCAGATTGACGAACGCCGACAACGCTCGTGCGTGGATCGACGAACAAGGATGACGCTCGCATGGATCAACGAATGCCGACGACTCTCGCGTGCTTATCAATGAATGCCGTTGACGCGCGCGCGGATCGACGAATGCAGATGACCCCCGCTTGCTTATCAACGAACGCCGAGGACACGTGTGTGGATCGATAACGCAGATGACGCACGCGTGGGTCGACGAACGCCGACGACGCACGCGTGCTGTTCGACAAATGCCGACGACGCGTGTGCACTCGATGAGTGCCGATGACACATGCGCAGAAATAACGCCGACGACGCGCGCGCAGATCAACGAACGCCGATGACGCTCGCATGCAGATCGACGAAAGACGATGACGTGCCTGTGGATCGACGAACATCGACGTGCCCACGCAGATGGATGAACGCCAACGTTGTGCATGTGGATCGACGAACTTCGACGCGCGCATGCGGACGACGAACGCCGACGACCCGCGCATGGATCGACGAATGCTGACGACGCACGTGCGGATTGACGATCGCCGACAACGCCCGCGCGGATCGATGAACACAGATGACGCACACGCGCAGATCGACGAACGCCGATGATGTGCATGCGGGTCGATGAACGCGGAGGACTCACGTGCGGATCGATGAACACCGACGACGCAAGTGTGGATCAACGATCACCGATGACGCGCGCATGGATTGACGAAAGACGATGACTCACGCGCGTGGATCGACGAAAGCCGACGATGCGCACGCGCGGATCGACGAACGCCGACGATGCGTGCGCAGATCGACGAACGCTGATGACCCGCGTGCGCGGATCGACGAACGCTGATGACGCGCATGCGCGGATCGATGAACGCCGACGACGTGCACGTGGATCGATGAAAATCGATGCGTGCGCACTGATCGAGGAACGCTTACGACGCGCGCGCGTATGGACGAATGCCGATGACGTGCACACAAATCGACAATCGCTGACGATGCCTGTGCGGATCGATGAATGCCAACGACGCAAGCGCGCAGATCGACGAACACCAACGATGCACGTGCGGATCGCAGAACGCCTATGTCGTGCGCGCGTGGATCGACGAATGCCGATGACGCACGTGCTGTTCGATGAACGCCGACGACGCACGCGTGGATCGCATAATGCCAACGATGCACGTGCGGTTCAACGAACGCCGACGATGCACGTGCAGATCGACGAACGCAGACGACACAGGCGCTCTGATTGTCGAATGCCGACGACGCGTGCTGATTGACGATCGCCAAGGACATGCGTGCACTCGATGAGTGCCGATGATGCGTGCGCAGATCGACGAACGCCAACAACGCTCACGCACAGATCGACGAACGACGATGATGCGCGCGTGTGTATCGACGAACGCCGACGACACTCACACGGATCAACGAGCGCCGATGACTCTCGCGCGCTTATCGACGAACGCCAATGACGCGCGCGTGGATCAACGAACGCCGATGACTCCCGCATGCTTAACGATGAACGCCTAAGACACGTGTGCGGAACAATCACGCAGACGACGCACGCGCAGATCAATGATCGCTGACTACGCGTGCGTGGATCGACGAACGCCGATGACGTGCGGGCGAATCGACGAATGCCAACGACGCGCACGCACGGATCGATGAATGCCAACGACGCTCGCGCCCTTATCGTCGAACACCGATGCGTGCGTGGTTCAACGAACACCGATGACGCGTGCGCGGATAGACAAACGCCGATGACGTGCGCGAGAATCAATGATTGCCGACAACGTGCACGTGGATGGATGAATGCCGAAGACGTGGGCGCGGATCGATGATCTCCGATGACGCACGCGCGCAGATCGAAGAAGGCCGATGATGCATGGGCGGATTGACGAACGCCAACGACGCGCGCTTCGGATCGATGATCGCCAACAATGCCCGCGTGCATCAGTGATCGCCGATGATGTGCGTGCGGATCGACGAATGCTGATGACGCGCACGTGGATCGTCCAACACGGACGACACGCATGGATCGACGAACGCCAATGATGCATGCGCAGATCGACGAACGTGGACGATGCGCATGCGGATCGACGATTGCCGACAACACGCACGCGTATCGACAAATGCCAACGACGCGCACGCGTATCGACGAATGCGGACGACGCGCGCGTGGATCGATGGTCACCGATGGCGCGCACGTGCGGATCGACGAATGCCAATGACGCTCGCGCAGATCGACGAACGCTGAAGATGCGCGGGCGGATCAACGATCGACAACGACGTGCGCGCATATCAAAGAACGCCGACAACGCGCAAGAGCGGATCGACAAACACTGATGACACTTGCGCGCTTATCGACAAATGCCGACGACGCGTGTGCCTATCGACGAAGGCTGACAACGGGCACGCGCTTATCAACGAACGCCAATGACATGCGCACGCGTATCGACGAACGACGAAGATGCGCACGTGGATCGACGATCGCCGAAGATGGGCACACGGATCAACGAACGCCGACGACATGCGTGGGCGAATCAACGAACGCTGATGATGCACCCACGGATTGAAGAACGCGGATGACGCACGCGCGGATCGACGAACGTGGACGATCCGCGCGTGGATCGACAATTGCCGACGACGCGCGCGCATATTGACAAACGCCGATGACGCGTGTGCGTATCAACGAACGTGGACGATGCGCGCGTGAATCGACGGTCGCCGATGACGTGCGCGCGGATCGACGATTGACGATGACACGCGCGTGCGGATTGACGAACACCAACGACGCTCGCGCAGATCGACGAACGCGGAAGATGCGCGCGCGGATCGATGATCAACGACGACACGCACGCGTATCGACGAACGCCTATGACGCGCACAAGCGGATCGACGAACACTGATGACTCTTGCGTGCTTATTGACGAATGCCAACGACGCACGCACCTATCGACGAAGGCCGACGATGGGCACGCGAATCGACGAATGCCGAAGACGCGCACGCGGAACGACGATCGCCGAAGACGCGCGTGCGTATTGACGAACGCCAACGTCCTGCGCGTACGGATCAACAAAAGCCGATGACGTGCGCTTCGGATTGACGATCACCAATGACGCCTGCATGGATCGATGATCACCGATCACGTGTGCGTGGATAAAAGAACGCCAACAACTCGTGCGCGGATAGACGAACGCCGACGACACGCGCATGGATAGACGAACGCGGACGACGCGCGCGGATCGACGATCGCCGACCACGCGCGCGCGGATCGACGAACACCAACCACGCGTGCACGGACTGATGAACCCTGACGACGAGCGCGCGGATCGACGAACGCGGACCACGCGTGCGGATTGACGAACGCCGACGACGCGCACACCTGGATCGACGAACGCCGACGACGCGAGCGCGGATCGACGAACGCCGACGACGCACACGAGGATCGATGAAAGCGGACGATGCGCAAGCGGATCTACGATCGCCGAAGACGCACGTGCGGATCGACGAACACCAGCGACGCATGCACGGATCGACGAATGGGACGACGCGGGTGCGGATCGACGAACGCTGAAGACGCACATGCGAATCGACGATTGCCGAAGACACGCGCGTGTTGACGAACGCCGACATCCTGCACGTACGGATCGATGAACGCTGACGACGCACGCTTCGGATCGATGATCGCCGACGATTTCCGTGCAGATAGATGAAAGCCGATGACGCGCGAGCGGATCGACGAACGCCAAAGATGCACGCGCGGATCGACATACGCCGATGACACGCACGTGGATCGACGAACGTGGATGATGCACGCGGATCGACAAACGCCGATGCCGCACGCGCGGATTGACGAATGCGGATGACGCGCACGTGGATCGATGAACGCGGATGACGCGCGTGCGTTTTGACGATCACCGACAACGCGGGGGCCTATCGACAAAGGCCGATGACGGGCACGCACTTATCGACGAACGCCGAGAACGCACGTGTGCGGATCGACGAACACCGACGACATCGCTCGGATCGACGAATGCCGACGACGCTTGCGTGGATCAACGAACGCCGATGACGCGCGGGTGGATCGACGAACACCGAAGAAGCACGTGCAGATTGAAAAACGCCGATGACGCGCGGGCGGATCGACAAAAGCCGCAGACGTGCGTGCAGATCGATGAACGCCGATGACACGTGCGGGCGAATTGACGAACGCTGATGACGTGTCCGCGGATCGAAGAACGCGGACAACACACACGCGGATTGATGAATGCGGATGACCCGCGTGCGGATCGATGATCGCCGATGACGCGCGCGCATATAATCAAACGCCGAAGACGTGCGCGCGTATCGATGAAGGCGGACGATGCGCATGTGGAGCGACAGTTACCAAAGACGCGTGCGCGGATAGATGATCGAAGACAATGCGTGCGCATGGATCGACAAACGCCAAAGACGCTCGCGCAGATCGACGAACGTGGAAGACGCATGCGCGGATCGACGATCGATGACGACGCGCGTGCGGATCGACGAACGGCGATGACGCGCACGCGGATCGATGAATGTCGACGACGCGCACGCGGATCGACAAACGTGGACGACGCCCGCGCGAATCGATGAACGCGGATGATGCCCGCGCGGATCAACGAACGATGAAGATGCGCACATGGATCGACGATCACCGAAGACACGTGCGTGGATCAACGAACGCCGACGACGCACGCGTGGACCGACAAAAGCCGACGACGCGTGTGCGGATCAATGAATGCAGACGACGCGTGCGGATCGACGAATGCCGATGACGGGCACGCGGATCGACGAATGCCGATCACGCACGGGCGGTTCGACGAACGCCAACGTCGCACGCGCGCGGATTGATGAACACCAACGTCGCGTGCGCATATCGACGAACGCCGACGATGCGTGCTCTGATCGACGATCACCGAAGTCGTGCGCTCGTATTGACGAACGCCGATGTCCTGCATGTACAGATCGACGAACGCCGACGACACATGCTTTGGATCGACGATCGCCGACGACGCCCGCGCGGATCGACGAACACCGATGAAGCGCGCACGGATCGACGAACGCCGACGACACGCGCGTGGATCGACGAACACGGACGACGCATGCGGATCGATGAATACCGATGACGCATGTGCAAATCAACGAACGCCAAATTCGCGCACGCGCGGAGCGATGATCACCGACGACGCGCGCGTGGATCGATGATCGCCGACGACGCATGCGGATCGATGAATGCCGATGACGCACGTGTGGATCGGCGAATGCCGAATTCGCACGTGCGCGGATCAAAGAATGCCGAAGACGCGCACGTGGATCGACAAATGCCGAATTCACGTGCGCGCGGATCGACGATCGCCGGCGGCATGCGCGCGGATCAATGAACACTGACGACACTTGTGTGCTTATCGACGAACACCGATGACATGCACGCCTATCGATGAAGGCCGACGTCGGGCGCGCACCTATCGATGAAGGCCGACATCGGGCATGCGCTTATTGATGAATGCCGATGACGCGCACGCACATATCGATGAACACCGATGACGCGCGTGCAGATCGACGAACGCCGAAGACGCACGCGTGGATCAACAAATACGGACGACACGCGCATGGATCGACGAACACGGACGATGCCCGCATGAATCGACGAACGCCGAAGACGCGCGTCTGGATCGACGATCGCCGATGACGCCCATGCGGATCGATGATCGCCGATGACGCGTGCGTGGATCAACGAACGCCGACGAAGCGCGCGCAGATCACCGAATGCCAACGTCGTGCGCGCGGATCGATGAACGCCAACGACGCGCGCGCCTATCGACGAATGCCGACGTCGGGCGCGCGCTTATCGACAAACGCCGATGACGCAGCGCGCATATCAATGAATGCCAATGAGGCGTGCGCGGTTCAATGAATGCCGAAGACACGCGCGCGGATCGACGATCGACGAAGACGTGCGCGCGTATTGATGAACGCCGACGTCCTGCGCGTACAGATCAACGAACGCCGATGACGCGCGCTTCGGTTTCATGATCGCCGATGACGCCCGCGCGGATAGATGATCGCCGATGACGCACGCGCGGATCGATGAACGCCGAGGACACACGTGCGGATCGACGAACGCCGATGACGCGCGGGCAGATCGATGAACGCCGAAGTCGAGCGCGCGCGGATCAACGATGGCCGACGTCGCGTGCGCGCGGATCGACGAACGCCGACGTCGCACGTGCATATCGACAAACGCCGACGACACGCACACGTATCGATGAACACCGAAGACGTGCGCACGGATCGACGATCTCCGAAGTCGCGTGAGCGTATTGACGAACGCCGACGTCCTGCGCGTACAAATTGACGAACACCAACGATGCACGCTTTGGATCGACGATCGCCGACGATGCCCACGTGGATCGACGATTGCAGACAACACGTGTGTGGATCGATGAAAGCCGACATCGTGCGGGCACAGATGTACGAACGCCGAAGTCGCGAGCGCGTGAATCGAGGAATGCCGATGACGCGCTCACGGACTGACAATGGCCAAAGACGCGCACGCTGATCAATGAACGCCGCTGTCGCACGGGCGCGGATGGACAAATACCAAAGTCGCGTGCGCGAAGACTGACGAACAACGACGTCGTGCATGCACGTATCGGCCAACGCGGACCTCGTGCGCGCGGATCGACGAACGCCGACGACGCTCGCGCGCTTATCGACGAACGCCGACGACGCGCGCCCGCTTATTGACGAACACCGACAACACGCGAGAGAACGACGAACGTGGATGACGCGCGCAAGAACGACGAACGCCGACGACGCGCGCGCGGATTGACGAATGCCAATGACGCGCGCGCGGATCAACGATTGCTGATGACGCGCGCGCAGATCTACGAACGATGATGTCATGCACGCGCGGATCGACGAACGCGGACGACACGCGCAGGGATCGACGAACCCGGACAACGCGCGCGCTGAAAGACGATCATTGACGACGTGCACGTGGATCGACGAACGCCGAAGACGCGCGCATGAATCTAAGAATGCCGATGACGCGCGCGCAGATCGATGAACGCTGACGACACACGGGGATCGATGATCGCCGATGACGGGCACACGAATCGACGAATGCCGACGACGCCCGCAGGCCAATCAACGAACGCTGACGCACCCGCGGATCGACGAACATGGAAAACGCGCGCGTGGATCGACGAATGCGGACGACGCACGCACAGATCGAGGATCGCCGATGACGTGCACGCGTTACGTCAAACGCCGACGACGTGCACACATATCGACGAATGCGGACAACGTGCACGCGGATCGACGGTGGCCGAAGACGCGTGCGCAGATAGACGATCGATGACGACACGAACGCAGGTCGATGAACGCCAACGACCCTTGCTCAGATCGACGAACGCAGAAGAGGCGCGCGCGGATCAACGATCTATGATGACGCACGCGCATATCAACTAACGCCGATGCACACGAGCAGATCGATGAACACCGATGACACTTGGGTGCTTATCGACGAATGCCGACGACGCGCGCGTGGATCGACGAACGCGGATGACGCGCGTGGATCTACGAATGCCGACGATGCACGCATGGATTGACAAACGCGGAAGACGTGCCCGCAGATCAACGATCGCCAATGACACATGCGCGTATCGACAAAGGCGGACAACGCGCACGCAGATCGACGGTCGTCGAAGACACGCACGTGGATCGACAATCGACGACGACGCACGCATGCAGATTGACGTACGCCAACGACGCTCACGCAGATCAATGAACGCGGAAGACGCGGGTGCAGATCTTAGATCGATGACGACGCGCGCGTGTATCGACGAACGACGATGCGCACGAGCAAATCGACGAACACCGACAACACTTGCGTGCTTAACGATGAACGCCAATGACGCGCATGCGTATCGACGAAGGCCGACGTCAGGCGCGCGCTTATCGACAAACACCGACGATGCGCGCGCGCATATCGACGAACGCCGAGCACGCGCGCGCGGATCGACGAATGCCGAAGATGCGTGCACGAATCGATGAACGCCGATGACGCGCACGTGGGTCGATGAACGCCAATGACGCACGCGGATCGACGATTGCCGACGACGGGCACACGGATCGACGAACGCCGAAGACGTGCGCGGGCCAATCGATGAATGCTGACGCACCCGCGGATCAACGAACGTGGACGACGCACGCGCGGATCGACGAACACAGACGACGGGCACGCAGATTGACGGTCGCTGAAGACGTGCACGAAGATCGATGATCGACAACATGCGCGCGCAATTCGACGAACACCAAAGACCCTTGCTCAGAACGAAGAACGCGGAAGACGCACGCGCGGATCGACAATCGCCGATGACGCACTCGTGGATCGACGATCGCTGATGACACACGCGTGGATCGACGAACGCCGACGTCGCGCAGGCGCGGAAGGACGAACGCTGTATTCGCGGCGCGCATATCAACGAACGCCGATGATGCACGCGCAGATCGACGAACGTGGATGATGCGCGAATGGATCGATGAACGCCAACGGCGGGCACTCGTATTGATGATTGACGATTAAGCGTGCACGGATCGACGAACACAGACGTCGTGCGCGCGCGGATCGAGGAACACCGACGTCGCGCGGGCCAATCGACGAATGCTGATGCACCCGCGGATTAACGAATGCCAACGACGTACGCACGGATTGACGAGCTCTGACAACGCGCACACGGATCAACGAATACCGACATCACACGCGTGCGAATCGACAAACGCGCACGATGCGTGCGCATAGACGAACATGGAAGACGCACGCACAGATTGACGAACGTGGACGACGCACGCGTGCATCAACGATCACCGATGACACGTGCGTGGATTGACGAATGCCGACGACACGCACGCGGATCAACAATCTTGAAGACGCACGTGTGGATCGACGAATGCAGAAGACGCGCGCGTGGATCGACGAACACCGAAGATGCGCGCGCAGATCGATGAATGCCTATGACGCATACGCAGATCCACGATCGCTGATGACGCGCGCGTGGGTAGATGAATGCCGACGATGCACGCACGCGGATCGACGGACGACGATGACGCGCGTGCGCTTATCGATGGACACCGCCGAAGGGCGCGTGCGAATCGACGGTTGACGAAGACGCGCTCGCGGATCGACGAATGCCCTCGATGCCTGCACGGATTGACGATCGCCGACGACGCACGCGTGCCACTCGACAATCCCCGACGACGCGCGCACGCGAATCGACGAACACCAACGACATGTGTGCGGATCGACGAAAGCTGACTATGCGGGCGTACGTATCGACGAACGCCGATGACGCGTGCGTGCAGATCGACGAACGCCGATGACACGTGGGCACGGATCGATGAACGCGGACGACGCTCGTGCGGATTGATGAACGTGGATGACACGCTCTCGGATCAACGAATGCCGACGACGCGCACGCGGATCGACTATCGCCAATGACGAGCGCACGTATCTACGAACGCCGATGAAGCGCACAGGCGAATCGACGAACGCCGAAGACACACACGTGGATCAACAGACGCGGACGACGCGCACGTGGATCGAAGAACACGGACGACGCGAGTGTGGATCGACGATCGCCGATGACGCATGTGCGGATCGACGATCGCCGATGATGCACACGTGGATTGACGAATGCGGACGACGCACGTGCGGATCGATGAACGCGGACGACGTGCATGCGGATAGACGGTCACCAAAGACGCGCACGCGGATCGACGGTCACCGATGACGCGCGCAGAACGACGGTCGATGACGACGGCCGCACGGATCGACGGTCGTGGACGATGCCTGCGTGGATCAACGGTCACCGATGATGCGTGCGTGCGAATTTACAGACGCCGAAGATGCGCGCGCGGATCGACGGACGTGGACGACACGTGCGCGGATCGACAATCGTCGATGACGTGTGCGCGGATCGACGCACACCGACGACGTGCGTCTGGATCGACGGAATCCGAAGACGTGCGTGTGGATCAATGGATGCCGACGACGCTCGCATGTTTTTCGACAAACGCCGATGATGCGCTTGCGCGGATCGACGAACGCGGATGATGCACGCGCAGATCGACGAACGCCGTCGAAGCGCACGCGGATCCACGATCGCCGACAACGCGCGCTTCTGATCGACGATCACTGAGGATGCGCACGTGGATCAACGATCGCAGACAACACGTGCGCGGATCAATGAAATCCGACATCGCGCTGGCGCGGATGGACAAACGCCAAAGTCGCATGCACGAAGAACGACGAACAACGACGACGTGCGTGCACGAATCGATGAACGCGGACCTCGTGGCGTGGATTGACGAACACCGACGACACGCGCGCAGATTGACGATCACCGATGACGTGCGCGCGGATCAACGAACGATGACATCATGCACGCGTGGATCGACGAACGCGGACGAGGCACGCGCTGATCGACGATCACGGATGACGCGTGCTCGGATCGACGAACGACGAAGTCACGTGCGCGTGGATCGATGAACGCGGACGACGTGCGCGCGGATCGATGAACTCAGACAACGCGCGCGCTGATCGACGATCGCGGACGACGCGCACTCTGATCAACGAACGACGACATCACGCGCGCGTGGATCGATGAACGCGGACGACGTGCGCGCGGATCGATGAACTCAGACAATGCGCGTGCTGATCGACGATCACGGACGACCCGCACGCGGATCGACGAACGCCAATGACGCGTGCTCGCTTATCAAAAAAACGCCGACAACGCGCGCGTGCTTATTGACGAACGCCGACGATGCACGCATGCGGATCAATGAAGGCCGACGACGCGCACGCGCAGATCGACGAACGATGACGACGCATGCGCAGATCGATGAATGAGGACGACGCGCGCACGCGGATCGACGAACGCTGACATCGCGCATGCGGATCGACGAATGCCGATGACGCACGCGCGGATTGACGATCGCAGACAATGCGCACATGGATCGAAGAAAGCCGATGTCGTGTGCGCGAGGATCGACGAACGAGGACGACGTGCGTGCGGATCGATGAAAGCCGATGACGCGCATGCTGATTGACGATCGCGGACGACGCGCGCGCGGGTTGACGAATGCCGACGATGCTCACGTGCATATCAATGAACACCAATGACGTTTGAGTGCGTATCGACGAACGCCGATGACGCGCGCGCAGATCGACGAACGCCGAAGACGCATGCACGTATTGACGAATGCCGACATCCTGGGCGTACTGATCAACAAACGCTGATGACGCGTGCTTCGGATCGACGATCGCCGACGACGCGCACGAGGATCGACGATCGCCGACGACACCCACGCGGATCTATGATCGCCGACGACGCGCATGCGAATGGACGAATACGGACGACGTGCGCGTGGATCGACGAACGTGGACGACGCCTGCGTGAATCGACAAACGCCGAAGACGCACACGTGGATCAACGATCTCCAATGACACGCGCGCAGATCGATGAATGCCGACGACACACGCGCGGACTGATGAACGCCGACGAGGTGTGCGCGGATCGACGAACGCGGACGACGCGCGCGGATCGACGAACACCGATGACATGCGCACAGATCGACGATCGCCGATGACGGGCACATGGATCGACGAACACAGAAAACATGCACGGGTGAATCAACGAATGCTGATGACGCGCCCGCGGATCGACGAACGTGGACGACGCACGCGCGGATTGACTAACGCAGAAGACGTGCACGCGGATCGACGATCGCTGATGACGCACGCGTGTATCGTCAAATGCCGACGACGCACGCACGTATCGATGAACGCGGATGACGCGCATGCGGATAGACGGTTGCTGAAGATGCGCACACGGATCGACGATTGAAGACGACACGCGCGCACGGATCGATGAACGCCAACGACGCTCACGCAGATCGATGAACGCTGAAGATGCGTGCGCAGATCTACGATTGATGACGATGGGCGTGCGTATCGACGAACTCCGACGACGCGCACGAGCGGATCGACGAACACCGATGACACTTGCGCACTTATCAACGAACAGCGACGACGCGCACGCCTATCGACGAAGGCCGACGTCGGGCGCGCACTTATCGACGTACGCCGATGATGCGCGTGCGCATATCGACGAATGCCGAAGACGCGCGTGCAGATCGACGAGCGCCTAAGACGCGCGCACGAATCAAATAACGCCGATGACGCGAGCACGGATCGATGAACGCCGATGACACATGCGGGTCAAAGAACGCCGACGACGTGCACGCGGATCGACAATCGCCGACGACGGGCACACGGATCGACGAACGCCGACGACGCACGCGGGCCAATCAACGAACGCTGACGCGCCCATGGATCGACGAACGTGGACGACGCAGGCGCGGATCGACGAAGGCGGATGACGCACGCATGGATCGACGATCGCCGATGACGCAGGCGCATGTCGTCGAACGCCAATGACGTGCGCGCGTTCAACGAACACGGACGACGCACGCGTGGATCGACGGTTGCCGAAGACGCGCGCGCGGATCGACGATCGACGATGACGCACGTGCGTATCGACTAACACCGACGACGCGCACGAGCAGATCGACGCACACCAACGACACTTGCGCGCTTATCGACGAACGCCGATGATGCGCACGCCTATCGACGAAGGCCGATGTCGGGCGCGCACTTATCGAAGAACGCCGACAACGCACGCGTGCATATCGACGAACGCCGATGAAGCGCGTGAGGATCGACGAACGCTGAAGTCACGCGTGCGGATCGACGAACGCTGACGACGTGCGCGCGGATCGACGAACGCCGAAGACGCGCGCATGAATCGACGAACACCGATGACGCACGTGCGGATCTACGATCGATGATGACCCACGCGCGGATCGACGAATACGGACGACGCGCACGCAGATCGACCAAAGCGGACGACACGCGTACGTATCGACGAACGCCGACAAAGTGCGCGTGGATTGCCGAATGCCGACGAGGCTCATACGGATCTACGATCGACGGCAACGCACGCGCGGATAGACGAATATGGACGACACCCGCGCGAATCGATGAATGCCGAAGATGCGCGTGTGGATCGACAATCGCCGATGACGCGCGCGCGGATTGATGAACGTGGATGATGCCCGCGCGGATCGACGAACACCGATGACCTGCGTGCGGATCGACGGTCGCTGATGACGCCCGCACAGATCGATGATCGCTGACGACGCGCGCGTGGATCGATGAACGCGGACTACGCGCACGCGGATCGACGGTCGCCAAAGACGCACATGCGTATTGACGATCGACGATGATGTGCAGGTGCGGATCGACGAATGCCAACAACGCTCACACAGATCAACGAACGAGAAAGACGCGCGCGCGGATCTACGATCGACGATGACGTGTGTGTGTATCGACGAACTCCGGTGACGCGCATGAGCAGATCGACGAACACCGATGACACTTGCGCACTTATCGACGAACGCCGATGACGCGCGTGCCTAACGACGAAGGCCGACGTCGGGTGCGTGCTTATCGACGAATGCAGACGATGCACGCACACACATCGACGAACGCCGATGACGCACGCGTGGATCGATGAATGCCGAAGACGCGGGCACGAATCGACAAACGCCGACGACACGCACGCGTATCGACGAACGCTGACGATGCACGCGGATCAACGAACGCCGATGACACGTGCGCCTATCAACGAAGGCCGACGTCGGGCACGCGCTTATCGACGAACGCCGACGATGCGCACGTGCATATTGACGAACGCTGACGACGCACGCGCGGATCGACGAATGCCGACGACGGGCACACGAATCGATGAACGCCGACGACGAGTGAGGAGAATCGAAGAATGCTAATGACGCGCCCGTGGATCGACGAACGCGGACGATGCACGCGCGGATTGATGAACGCGGGCGACGCACGCGTGGAGCAACGATCGCCGATGACGCGCGCACGTATCGTCAAATGCCGACGACGCGCGCGCATATCGAAGAACGCGGACGACGCGTGCTTTGATCGACGGTCGCCAAAGACGCGCTCTTGGATCGACGATCAACGACAACGCGCGCGCGTGGATAGATGAACGCCAATAATGCTCGCGCAGATCGATGAACGCCAATGACGCGTGTGCCTATCGAAGAAGGCCAACTTCGGGCGCGCGCTTATCAACGAACGCCGAAGACAAGCACGCAGAACGACGATCGCCGAAGACGCACGCGCGTATTGACGAACAATGACGTACTGCGCGTACGGATCGATGAACGCCAACGATGCTTCCTATGGATCGACGATCGCCGACGATGCCCGCGCGGATCAATGATCGCCGGCGACACGTGCGGATTGACGAACGCCGACAACGCACGGGCGGATTGATGAACGCCGACGTTGCACATGTGGATAGACGAACGCCGACATTGCGCACGCGTGGATCGACGAATGCTGATGACACGCGCGCGGATCGACGATCGCCGAAGACGCGTGTGCGTATTGACGAACGCCGGCGTCTGCGTGTACGGATCGACGAACGCTGATAACGCGTGCTTGGGATTGACGATCACTGACGACGCCCACGCGGATTGATGATCGCCGATGACACGCGCGCGGATCGACCAACGCCGATGAAGCACGAGTGGATCGACGAACGCCGACGACAAGCGCATGGATTGATGAACACGGACAACGCACGCGGATCGACGAACGCCGACGACGCACGTGTGGATCGATGAATGCCGATGACGTGCGTGTGGATCAACGAACGCCGACGTCGCGTGTGCGTGGATCGACGAACGCCGACGTCGCATGCGCACGGATCGATGATCGCCGAAGGCGTGCACGTGGATCGACAAACACCGACGACGCACGCGCAGATCGACCAACGTGGACGACGCGCGTGAGGATCGATGAATGCCGACGACGCATGCACGGATCAACGATCGCTGATGATGGGTGCGCGGATCGACAAACGCCGACGATGCGCATGGGTGAATCGACGAACGCCGACAACGCATGTGTGGATCGACGAATGCGGACGACGCGTGCGCAGATTGATGAACACAGACGAAGCGCGTGCGGATCATGATTGCCGACAATGCGCAGGCCTATCGACGAAGGCCGACGATGGGCACATGCTTATCGATGAATGCCAACTTCGCGTGCATGCAGATCGACGAAGGCCGACGACGCGCGCGCGGATCGACGAACTCGGATGACACGCACTCAGATCGACGAAAGCCGAAGACACGGGCACGGATCGATGATCGCCGAAGACGCACACGCGGATCGATGAACGCCGACGTCCCGCGCTTTCAGATTGTTGAACACCGACAATGTGAGCTTTGGATCGACGATCGCTGATGACGCCGCGTGGATCGATGATCGCCGATGACGTGTGCGTGGATCGATGAATGCCGATGATGCAGGTGCTGATAGACGATCGCCAACTACGTGCGCACGGGTCGATGAACACCGATGACGCGCGCGCAGGTCGATGAACACCGACGACGCGCAAGCGGATCGACGATCGCCAACGACGTGCACGCGGATCGATGAACACCGATGACGCGCGCGCAGGTCAACGAACGCCGATGACGCGCGTGCGGGTCAAGGAACGCTGACGACGTGCACGCGGGTCGACGAACACCGATATAGCGCGCACACGGATCGACGAACGTGGACGATGCGTGCACGGATCGACGAACGCCGATGACGCGGGCGCAGACTGACGATCGCCAACGATGCGCGCGCGGGTCGACGAAGGCCGATGACGCGTGCATGGATCGACGAACGCCGACAACGCGCGCACGGTTCGACGAACACCGATGACGCGCACACGGATCAACGAATGCCGACGACGCTAGCACGGATCGACGAATGCCAATGACACGCGGGCGGATCGACAAACGCCGAAGTCGTGCGCGCGCGGATCGACGATCATCGAAGACGTGCACGCGTATTGACAAACACTGACGTCCTTCACGTACAGATCGACGAAAGCCGATGACACGCGCTTTGGATCGATGATCGCCAACGACACCCACGCGCATCGATGATCGCCGATGACGCGCACGTGGATCGACGAATGCCGACGTCGCGTGCTTCGGGTCGACGATCGCCGATGACGCCTGCGCGGATCGATGATCACCGATGATGCATGCGTGGATCGACCTATGCCGATGACGTGCACGTGTGGATCGACGAACGACGACAACC
The DNA here is from genome assembly GCA_004024745.2 of Catagonus wagneri. Taxonomy (NCBI): domain Eukaryota; kingdom Metazoa; phylum Chordata; class Mammalia; order Artiodactyla; family Tayassuidae; genus Catagonus; species Catagonus wagneri. The sequence goes on along the minus strand of PVHT020000648.1, from coordinate 90,845 downwards.
CGCGCGCGGATCGACGAACGCAGACGACACGCGCGCGGATCGATGAAATCCAACGATGTGTGCACAGATCGACGAATGCGGATGAAGTGTGCGCGGATCGACAAACGCGGATGACACGCGCGCGAATCGTCAAACGCGGAAGATGCGTGTGCGGATCGACAATCGACGAAGACGTGCGTGCGGATTGACGATCGACAACGACGCGCGCGCGGATCAATGAACGCGGACGACGCACGCGCGGATCGACGAACGCCGACGATGGCACATGGATCGATGAACGCCGACAACGCGTGCGGGCGAATCAACGAACACTGATGACTCGCCCGCGGATCGACGAATGCGGACGACGCACGCGCGGATTGATGAACATGGACGATGCTTGCGCAGATCGACGATAGCCGACGACGTCCACGCGTATCGTCAAACGCCAACGACGTGCACACGTATCAACGAATGCAGACGACGCGCACGCGGATCAACTGTCGCCAAAGACGCGCGTGCTGATCGACGATCGACAACGACGCGCGTGCACAGTTCGACGAACACCAACGACGCTCGTGCAGATCGACGAACGCAGAAGACGCACGCGTGAATCAACGATCAAGGACGATGCGCACACGTATCGAGGAACGCCGACGATGTACACGA
>PVHT020000648.1:54399-68043 GCA_004024745.2 Catagonus wagneri | reverse complement strand
GCCGACGACGTGTGCGCGGATCGACGAACGCCAAAGACGTGTGCGCGGATTGACGATCGCCGAAGACGGGCAAACGGATTGACGAATGCCGACGACACGCACGGACAGATCGACAAACACCGACGACACTTGTGCGCTTATCGATGAACGCCGACGATGTGCGCGCCTATCAACGAAGTCCGACTTCGGGCACGCCCTTATCGATGAACGCCAATGATGCGTGCATGCATATCGACGAACACCAACGACGCGTGCGCGGACCGACGAATGCCGATTACGCTCATGCGTATTGACGAACGCCGACGTCCTGCGTGTACGGATCGACGAACGCCAACGACACGCGCTTCGGATCGACAATCGCCGACGATGCCCTTGCAGATCAATGATCGCCGATGACACACGCACGGATCGACGAACACCGACGAAGCGCGCACAGATCGACGAACACGGACGACGCGTGCAGATCGACGAACGCTGACGACGCACGTGCGGATCGACAAACGCCGACGTCGCGCGCGTGCGGATCCACGAACGCCGACATCACGCGCGCATGGATCGATGAACGCCGACGACGCGTGCGCGGATCAACGAACGCCAAATTCGCGTGCGCGCAGATCGACGAACGCTGACGACACACATGCGGATCGACGATCGCCGACGAAGTGCACACGGATCAACAATCTCCGAAGATGTGCACGTGCGGATCGACAAATGCCAACGTCGCGCGCACGCGGATCGACGAACGCTGACGAGGTGCAAGCTCGGATCTACGAAAGCCGATGAAGTGCACGCCCAGATAGACGAACGCAGACGACGCGCACGCGGATCGACGAACACCGAAGATGCACATGCGGATCGACGATCGCCGATGACGTGTGCACGGATCAATGAATGCCGACGACGCGCGTGCGAATCGATGAATGCGGATGACGCGCGCGAGGATCGATGAACGCGGACGACGCGCGCGTGGATCGACATTCGCTGACGACGCACGTGCGGATCGACGAACGCCGACGACGCGCGTGAATCGATGAATGCGGACCACACGTGCGCAGATCGACGATCGCCGACGACGTGCGCACGGATCGACGAACGCCGACGTCGTGCGTGCGTGGATCAATGAACGCCAACGACGCGCGCAGATGGACGAACGCCGACGTCATGCACGTGTGGATCGACGAACACCGACGACACGCGCGTGGATCGACGAACGCCGATGACGCGCGCATCCTTTACAAATAACGCCGACGACGCATGCGCGTGGAACGATGAACGCCGATGACGTGCATGCGGATCGATGATCGCCGACGACGCGCGCATGGATCGACGATCTCCAATGACACACGAGCGGATCGATGAACCCCGACGTCACGAGCGCACGGATCGACGAACGCTGACGTCGCGGGCGTGTCGATCGGCTCTGCCGACGATGCCCGTGCGGATCGACGATCTCCAACGACGCGCGCGCGGATCGACGAACGCGGACATCACGCAGGCATGGATCGATGAATGCCCACGACGCCCGCGCGGATCGACGATCCCCAATGACGCACGCGTGGATCGATGAACCCCGATGTCACGCGTGCGTGGATCGATGAATGCCGACGACGCCCGTGCGGATCGACTATCGCTGAAGACGCGCGCACGCGGCTCGACGACCGCCGACGATTCGCGTGGGCATATCTACGAACGCCTATGAAGCGCGTGTGGATCAATGAATGCCAACGATGCACGCGCGGATCGACGATCGACGATGACACGCGCTCGGATCGACGAACACCGATGACGCGCGCACGCGGATAGACGAACGCCAATGACGCGCGAATGGATCGACGATCGCCGACGACGCGCACGGATCAACGAACGCTGATGACACGCACGCTGATCGACGAATGCTGACGACGCGCACGCGGATCTTCAAACGCCGAATTCGCGCGTGCGCGGATCGACGGTTGCCGATGATGCGTGCGCGGATCGACGGTCGCCAACGACGTGTGCACGGATCGACAGTCGCCGATGACACCCGGGCGGATCGACGGTCGCCAACGACGCGTGCGCGGATCGACGGACGCCGACGATGCATGCGTGCGGATCGACGGACGCTGATGACGCTCGCACGCATTTCAACGAACGGCGATGACGTGCATGCGGATCGACAAAGGCAGATGACGTGCACGCGGATCTACGATCGCCAACGACTCGCGCGTGGATCGACAATCGCTGATGACGCGCGTGCGGATTGACGAATGCAGACGACGCACGGGTGGATCTACGATCGCCGACGACTCGCTCATGGATCTACGAACGCCGACGACTCGTGCACGGATCGACGAATGCCGACGACGCGTGCACGGATCAACGATCGCCGACGACTAGCACGTGGATCAACGAATGCGGACGACACGTGCGCGGATCGACGTACGCGGACGACGCATGCGTGGATCGACAATCGCTGACGACGTGCATGCAGATCGACGAAAGCAGACAATGCGCAGGCGGATCTACGATCGCCGATGACTCGCGCGAGGATCAACGAACGCTGACGACTCGCGCACGGATCAACGAATGCCGAAGACGCGTGAGTATCAATGAATGCGGATGACGCGCGCACGGATTGACGATCGCTGACGACACGCGTGCGGATCTATGGTCGCCGACGACGTGCATGTGGAATGACGGTTGATGACAACGCGCACGCGGATCAACGGTCGCAGATGACATGCATTCGCGAATCGACGAATGCCAAAGACGCGCGTGCAGATCGATGGACGCGGACGACGGGCACGTGGATCGACGGATGCCGACGACACTCACGCACTTTTCTACGAATGCTGATGACGCGCGCGCGAATCGACGAACGCCGATTACGCGCACACAGATCTAACGCCGAATTCGTGCACGCACGGATCAACGAACGCCAACAACACGCGTGGGCGAATCGACGAACACCGAAGACGCGCATGCCAATCGAGGAACCCGGACTACGCGCGCGTGGATCTACGAACCAGGACCACGCGTGCACGGATCGAGGAATGAGGACGACATGCGCGCGGATCGACAAACGCGGATGACGCGCGCGCGGATCGACGCGTGCAGACGACGCACGTGTGGATTGACAGTCGCTGAAGACGCACGCGCGGATCGACGGTTGCCGACGACGCCCGCGCAGATCGATGGTCGCCGATGACAAGCACGCGGGTCGACGGACGCCGACAATGCGTACGCGCGGATCGACGGACGCTGACGATGATCGCACGCATTTCGACGAACGTCAATGATGCGCCCGTGTGGATTGATGAATGCGGACGACGCACACGCAGATAGCCGAACGCCGATGACACGCGCGAGGATCGACAATCGCTGACAACACGCGTGCAGATCGATGAACGCAGACGATGCACACGCAGATCTACGATCGCCGATGACTCGCGCGCGGATCGACAATCGCTGACGACGCGCGTGCAGATCGACGAACGCAAACGACGCGCGGGCGGATCTACGATCGCCGACGACTCGTGTGCAGATCGACGAACGCCGACGACGCGCGCGGATCGACGAACGCGGAAGACACACGTGCGGATCGACGAACGCGGACGACGCATGCGCAGATCGACGATCGCTGATCACGCGCGCTCGGATCGACAGTCGCTGACGACACACGCGCGGAACGACAGTCGATGACGACACGCGCGCGGATCAACGGTCACAAAGACGTGCATGCGTGAATCGACGAACACTGAAGACGCGTGCGCGGATCGACGGATGCAGATGACGGGCGCACGGGTCGATGGATGCCGACGACGCTCGCGTGCTTTTCTACGAACACCGATGACGCTCACGTGAATCGACGAAAGCCGACGACACGCACGCAGATCGAACGCCGAATTCGCACATGCACAGATCAACGAACGCCGATGACTCACATGGGCGAATCGACGAACGCCGAAGACGCGCGCGCGGATCGATGAACCCAGACCATGCGCACGCGAATCTACGAACCCGGACCACGCGCGCATGGAATGACAAATGAGGATGACACGCGCGCGGATCGACAAACGCAGATGATGCGCACGCGGATCTACTATCGGCGAGGACTCGCGCGCGGATCGACAATCGCTGACGACGTGCGTGCAGATCGAAGAACGCAGACAACCCGTGGGCGGATCTACGATCGCCGACGACTCGTGCACGGATCGACGAACGCCGACGACTCACGCGCGGATCGACGAACGCCGATGACGCGCACAGATCGACGAACGCGGACGACACGCGTGCGGATCGACGAACGCGGATGACGCGCGTGGATTGACCAACGCCAAAGACGCGTGCGCGGATCGACGATCGCCAACGACAGGCAAACGGATCGGCGAACGCCGATGACACTTGCGCGCTTATCGACGAACGCCGATGACGCGCGCACCTATCAACGAAGGCCGACGTCAGGCACGCGCTTATTGACGAACGCTGATGACGCACGCGTGCATATCGATGAACGCCGATGATGCGCGTGCGGACTGACGAATGCCGAAGACGCGCACACAGATCGATGATTGCCGATTACGCGCGCACGTATTGATGAACGCCGACATCCTGCGCGTAGGAATGGACGAACGCCGACGATGCGCACTTCGGATCAACGATCGCCGACGACGCCCGCGCGGATCCACGATCACCAATGACGCGCGCCCGGATCGACGAACACCGATGATGCGCACGTGGATCGACGATCGCCGATGACGTGCTCATGGAACGACGAACGCCGACGCTGCCCGTGCGGAACGACGATTGCCGACAAGGCACGTGCGGATCGATGAATGCCGATGACACGCGTGCAGATACACGATCGCCGACGACGTGTGTGCTGATTGACGAACGCCGACGACGCTCGCACGTGGATCGACGAACGCCGATGACGCGAGCGCGGATTGACAAACGCGGACGATTCGTGCGTGGATCTACGAACGCCGATGACATGCGTGCGGATCGATGAATGCCGACGTCGCACGCCCGCGGATCGACGATCGCAGATGACTCACGCCCGGATCAACGAACGCCGACGACGCGTGCAGATCGACGATCCCCGATGACACACACACACAGATTGACAAACGCAGACGATTAACGCCCGCATCGACAAACGCTGACGACATGCGTGCGGATCAACGATCGCCGACGACGCGCGTGCGCAGATCGATGAATGCCGGTGACGCACGCGCGGATCGACGATCGCCGATGACTCTCGCGCGGTACGACGAACGCCGACGTCGTGCGCATGTGGATCGACGAACGCTGACGACGCCCACGCGGATCGACTATTGCCGACGACGCGCACGTGCGGATTGATGAACGCTGACGACTCCCGCGCGGATCGATGAACGACGATGATGCGCACGCTGAACGACGATCGCTGATGACGCCCATGCGATTCGACGAACGCCGACGATGCACACACACGGATCAACGAACGCCGACGACGCGCGCCTAACGATGGTCGCCGACGACGCGCATGCGGATCAACGATCACCGATGACGCTCGCACACGGATCGATGGAGGCCAATGATGCACGTACGCAGATCGACGAACGCCAACAACGCGCGCACGGATCGACGATCGCTGAAGACGCGCACGCGCGGATCGACAAACGATGATGACACACGTGTGCGGATCGATGAATGCCGACGATGCTCACACGGATCGATGAACACTGACGACGCGCGTGCCATTTTCAACAAACGCCGATGAAGCACGCGCGCAGATTGACGAACGCTGATGACGCGCATGCGGATCGACGGACGCAGATTACGCGCACGCGGATCGACGGGCGTAGACGACGCGCACGCAGATCGACGATCACCGACGACACACGCCCGGATCGATGGACGCCGACGACGCGCACGCACGGCTCGACGGACACCGAATACGCACACGCGCAGATCGACGAACGCCGACGATGCGCACGCGGATCGACGAATGCCGATGACGCGCGCGCGCGGATCGACGAATGCCGATGATGCGCGCGCAGATCGATGAATGCCGACGACGCCCGTGCGGGTCAACGGACGCCGAAGATGCACGCGTGGATCAACAAATGCAGACGACGCTCGCGTGGTTTTGGACGGAAGCTGATGAGGCATGCGCGCAGATCGACGAATGCGTACAACGCACGCGTGGATCGACGAACGCCGACGACGTGCTTGGATTGACGATCACAGACGACGCGCGTGCGCGGATCGACGAACGCCGAATATGCACACACGCGGATTGACGAATGCTGATGACGCGCGCATGGATCGACGAATGCCGATGACACGTGCGCGGATGGACGAACGCCGACGATTCGCGCGCGGATCAAGGGACACGGATGACGCACGCGTGGATCTATGAAAGCTGAAGATGCGTGCGCGGATCGAAGATCGCCGAATACGCGCATGCGGATCGATGAACGCCGACGACGCTTGCGCGCTTATCGATGAATGCCGATGACGCGTGCGCGCGGATCGACGAACGCTGACGTCACGCTCGTGTGGGTTGACGAACGTTGACATCGCGTGCGCGCAGATCGACGAATGCCGACGACGCGCGCACGGATCGACGAATGCCGACTACGCACGCGTGAATCGATGGTCGCCGATGACGGGCGCGCGCGGATCTTCGAACCCCGACTACGCGCGTGCGGATCGATGAACGCAGAAGACGCACTCGCGGATAGACGAACGCCGATTACGCACGCACGGATCGACGAACGCCGATGTCACGCGCGTGTGGATCGATGAACGCTTACGACGCACGCACGCAGATCAACGAACGCCGACGACGCATGCACAGATCAACGATTGCCGATGACTCGTGCACAGATCAACGAACGCCGACGTCGTGTGTGCGTGGATCAACAAACGCCGACGACACGCACGCAGATCGACGAACGCCAACGACGCCCGCATGGATCGAAGATCGCGGACGACACGCACGCGTGGATCGATGAACGCCGACGAATTGCGCGCAGATCAACGAACACCGAGGAATCGCACGCGGATAGATGAATGCCGATGATGCGCATGCTGAACGATGATCGCCGATGAAGCACGCGCGCGGATCAATGAACATCGATGACGTGCGGGCGCGGATCGACAAATGCAGAAGACGCGCGTGCGATTCGACGAACTCCTATGACGCGTGCACGGATCGACGAACGCCGATGACGTGCGCGCGGATCGACGAATGCGGACGATGCGCCCGCGCTGATTGACGAATGACGACGACACGCATGCAGTTCGACGATCGCCAACGATGGGCGCGTGGATCGACGATCGCCGACGACGGGTGCGTGGATCGACGAACGCAGACGTCACGCGCGCGCGGATCGAAGAACGCTGACGACACGCCCGCGCGGATCGACGAATGACGACGACGCACACGCGGATCGACGATCGCCGACGACGGGCACGCGGATCAACGAACGCCGAAGACGCGTGCGCGCAGATCGATGAACGCCGACGACGCATGCGCGGATAGATTATTGCCGACAACGCACTCGCGGATCGACGAATGCTGACGACGTGCGCGTGAATCGATGGTCGCCTACGACACACACATGCGGATCTTCGAACCCCGACGACGTGCGCGCGGATCGATGAACGCCGAAGACGCACTCGCGGATCGACGAATGCCGACGACGCACACACGGATCGACGAACGCCGACATCACGCGCACGCAGATCGATGAACGCCGATGATGCACACACGTGGATCGATGAACGCCGATGATGCGCGCGTGCGTATCAACGAACGCGGACGACACGCTCGTGGATCGATGAATGCGTAAAATGCGCACACAGATTGACGAACACCGACGACGCACGCGCGAAACAACGAACGCCGATGTCGCGCGCGCGTGAATCAACGAACGCCGACGACGCACATGCGGATCGACAAATGCTGACGACGCCCGCGCGGATCGACAAATGCGGACAACGCACGCGCGGATCGACGAACGCTGACGACGCGCGCACGGATCTACGATTGCCGATGACGCGCGTGTACGGAATGATGAACACTGACATCGCGGGCGTACGGATTGACGAACACCGATGACGCGCACTCGCGGATCGAAGAACGCCGACGACGCGTGCGCGCATCGATGAACGCTGATGATGTGCGCGTGGATCGACGAACGCCGACATTGCACGCGCGCGGATCGACGAATGCCGATGACACTCGCACGCTTATCAACGAATGGCGATGACGCGTGCGCACGGATCGACGAACGCCGATGACGTGAGTGCGGATCGACGAATGTGGACGACACGTGTGCAGATCGATTATTGCGAAAGATGCGCAAGCGGATCGATGAACACCGACGATGCATGCGTGCGATTTGACGAATGCCGACGACGCGCATGCAGATCGACGATCGAGGACTATGCACGCGCAGATCGACGAACGCCGACGATGCCCGTGCAGATCAATGATCGCCGACGACGCACGCGCAGATCGAGGAACGCCGACGACGCGCATGCGGATACACAATCGCGGACGACCCGCGTGCTGATTGACGAACGCTGACGACGCTCGCACGCTTATTGACGAATGCCGACGATGCGTGCGAGCGGATAGACTAACGCCGATGATGCGCGCGCGGATCGACAAACGCCGATGACGCTCGCGTGCGTATCAACGAATGGCGATGACACGCGCGCGCGGATCGACGAACACTGATGACGCGCACGTGGATCGATGAACGCCGACGACCCTCACGCGCTTATCGACGAATGCTGATGTCGCGCACGTGGGGATCAACGAAAGCTGATGACGCGCACGCGGATCAATGATCGCCGACGACGTGCACAGATCGACGAACGCCGACGACGTGCGCGCGTATCAATGAACGCCGACGTCGCGTGCCCGCGGATTGACAAATGCCGATGACGCGCGGGCGAATCGATGATCGCCGACGACGCACGTGGATCGACGAATGCCGAAATGCGCGCGCGGATAGACGAATGCCGATGACGCATGTGCGGATCACCGATCGCCGACGACTCTCGCGCGGATTGACGAACGCCGATCTCGTGTGCACGTGGATCAACGAACGCCCATGACACACACGTGGATCCACAAACGCCGATGATGCCCGCATGGATTGACGATCGCCGATGACGCGCGCACGTGGATCAATGAACGCCAACGAATCGCGCGCGGATCGACGAACGCCGACGAATCACGTACGGATAGACGAACGCCGACGATGCGCACGCTGAACGATGGTCACCGATGACGCATGCGCACAGATCGACGAACGTCGACGACGTGCGGGCACGGATCGACGAATGCGGAAGACGCGTGTGCGAATCGACGATCGCCGATGACGGGCGCGCGGATCGACAAACGCCGAAGACGCGCGCGCGGATCGATGATCGTCGACGATGTGCGCGCGGATCGATGAACGCCAACGATGCCCATGCGGATCGACGATCGCTGATGACGCACGCGCAGATCGATGAACGCCGACGACGTGCGTGCGGATACACGATCGCGGACTACGCGCGTGCTGATTGACGAACGCCAATGATGCTCGCACGCTTATCGACGAACGCCAACGATGTGCATGCTCGGATAGACTAACATTGAAGACGCACGCGCGGATCGACAAACGCCGATGACGCTCACGTGCGTATCAACGAACAGCGATGACACACGCGTGCTGATCGACGATGCCGACGACGCGCGCGTGGATCGATGAACGCCAACGACCCTCGCATGCTTATCGATGAATGCTGACGAAGCGCGCGTGGGGATCGACGAACACTGACGACGCACGTGCGTATCGATGATCGCCAATGACACACACGAATCGACGAAAGCCAACAACGTGCGCGTGGATCGACGAACGCCGACGACGTGCGCGCAGATTGACGAACGCCGATATTGGGCACCCGCAGATCGACAAACGCCGATGACGTGCGTGCGGATCGATGAACACCGACAACGCCCGCGCGGATCAATGATCGCCGACGACGTGTGCGGATCGACGAATGCCGAAGTCGCGCGCGTGGATCAATGAACGCCGACGATGCATGCGCAGATCGACGATCGCCGACGACTCGCGTGCGGATCGACGAACGCCGACATCGTGCACGCATGGATCGACGAACGCCGACGAATCACGTGCGGATCGACGAACGCCGACAATGCACACGCTCAACGATGATTGCCGACGACGCACGCGCGTGGATCGACGAACTTCGACGACGTGCGGGCGTGGATCGACGAACGCAGAAGACGCCCGCGTGAATCGATGAACTCCGATGATGCGTGCGCGGATCGACGAACGCCGACGACGCGCGTGTGAATCGACGAATGCGAACGACGCGCCCGCGCAGATCGACGAACGCTGACGACACGCACGCGGATCGATGATCGCCGACGATGGGCGCGCGGATCGACGAACACCGATGATGCCCGTGCAGATCGACGATTGCCGACGACGCACACGCTGATCGATGAAAGCCGATGATGCGCATGCAGATACACATTCGCCCATGACGCGCGTAATGATTGACGAACGCCAACGATGCTCACACGCTTATCGACGAACGCCGACGACGCGTGCGTGCGGATAGACTAACGCCGATGACATGCGTGTGGATCGAGAACGCCGATGACGCTCCTGTGCGTATTGACGAACGGCGATGATGCGTGCCCGTGGATCAATGAATGCCGATGACGTGAGCATGGATCGACAAACGCGGATGATTCGTGCACAGATCGACGAACGCTGACGACGTGCGTGCGGATCGATGAACGCCGACTTCGCACGCCCGCGGATCGACGATCGCAGATGACTCACGCCCGGATTGATGAACGCCGACGACGCACGCAGATCAACGATCGCTGATGATGCACACGCGCAGATTGACGAACGCAGAAGATTAACGCCCGCATCGACGAACGCCGACGACGTGCATGTGGATCAACGATCACCAACGACGTGCGTGCGTGGATCGACGAACGCGGATGACACGCGCGCGGATCGACAATCACTGATGACTCGCGCGCGTTTCGACGAATGCCAATGTAGTGCATGCGTGGATTGACGAACGCCGACGACACGCAGGCGGATCAACGAACGCTGATGACGCCCGCACGGATCGACGATCGCCAATGACGCGCGCGCATGGATCGACGAATGATGATGACACGCACGCAGATCGATGAACGCAGATGACACGCACGCAGATCGACGAACACCGACGTCGCGTGCGTGTGGATCAATGAACGCCGATGATGCCTGCGCGGATCGACGATCGCCGACGATGCACGTGCGGATCGACGAACGCCGATGACACGCATGCAGATACACAATCGCTGACGACGCGCATGCTGATTGACGAACACCGACAATGCTCACGCACTTATCGACGAACGCTGACGATGCACGCGCACGGATATCTAACGCCGATGACACGAGTGCGGATTGAGAATGCCGATGACGCTCACGTGCGTATCGACGAATGCCGACAACATGCTCGTGCGGATCGACGAATGTGGAAGACGCGCGCGCGAATCGACGAACTCCGACGATGCGCTCGTGGATCGACGGTCGCCAATGACTAGCGCACGGATCGACGAACGCCGACGATGCATGTGCAGGTCGATGATGGCCGACGATGCGCATGGATCAACGAATGCCGAAGACGCACGCGCGGATTGACGAATGCCGATGATGCATGCGCAGATCGACGATCAATGATGACTCGCGCACGGATCAACGAACGCCGACGTTGTGCGTGCATGGATTGACGAACGCCGACGACACGCAGGCGGATCGACAAACGCCGATGACGCCCACACGGATCGATGATCGCCGACGACGCGCACGTGGATCGACGAACACCGATGAATCACGCGCGGATCGACGTACGCCAACAATGTGCACGCTGAACGACAATCGCCGAATATGCACACGCGCGGATCGATGAACGTCAACGACACGCATGCACATCGACGAACGCCGATGTTGCGTGCGCGTGGATCGATGAACGCCGACAACGCACACGTGGATCGACTGTCGCCGACGACGTGCACTAATCGACGAACGCCGACGACATGCGTGCGGATCGACGAACGCCGATGACGTGCGCGCGGATCGACGATCGCCGACGATGCAAGCGCGGATCGATGGACGCTGACGACAAGCGCATGGATCGACGAATGACGACGTCGTGTGCGCGTGGATCGACGAACGCAGACGACGCACGCACGGATCGATGATTGCCGACGATGCGCACTAATCGATGAACGCCGACGACATGCGCGCGGATCGATGAATGCCGACGACATGCGCGCGGATCGATGAACGTCGACGAATCATGCGCGGATCAATGAACGCCGACGACGCCCACACGGATCGACGATCACTGACGATGCACGCGCATGGATCGATGAACGTCAATGACACGCATGTAGATCGACGAACGCCAACGTCACGTGCGCGTGGATTGATGAACGCCGACGATGCACACGCGGATAGACTGTCGCCGACGATGCACGCGCGGATCGACGAACGCTGACGACACGCGCACGGATCGATGAACGCCGACATCGCGTGCGCGTGGATCGTTGAATGCCAACGACGCACGTGTGGATCGATGAACGCTGACCACATGTGCACGGATTGACGAACGCCGACGTCGCACACGCGTGGTTCGACGAACGCAGAGGACGCGCGCGCGGATCGATGATCGCCGACGACGCACGCGAATTGACGAACGCCGACGTCACGTGCACGCGGATCGACGAACGCCGATGACGTGCACGCGGATCGACGAACGCCGACGAATCGCGTGCGGATTGACGAAGGCCGATGATGCCCGCATGGATCGACGATCACCGACGATGCCCGCACGAATCGACGAATGCTGATGACGCCCGCACGGATCGATGATCGCCGACAACACGCGTGTGTGGATCAATGAACACCGACGAATCGCGCGTGGATTCAAGAACGCCGATGAATCGCACGCGGATAGTCGAACGCCGACGATGCGCACGCTGAACGATGATCATCGACGACACACGCACGCAGATCGACGAACGTCGATGATGTGTGGGCGTGGATCGACGAACTTGGAAGACGCTTGTGCGAATCGACGAACTCTGACGACGTGCGCACGGATCGACGAACGCCGATGACGTGCGCGCGGATCGACGAACACGGACGACGCACCCGCGCGGATCGACGAATGCCGACGATGTGCACGCGGATCGATGATCCCCGACAACGGGCGTGCAAATCGACGAACACCAATGATGCGCACGTGTGGATCGACGAACGCCGACGACACGCACGCAGATCGACGATCGCCGATGACACGCTCGTGGATCGACGAACGCCGACGACGTGCGCGCAGATCGACGATCGCCGATGACTCTCGCACAGTTCGACGAACGCCGACATCGTGTGCGTGTGGATAGACGAACGCCGACGACACACACGCGGATCAACGAACGCCAACGACGCCCACGCGGATCGACGATCGCCGATGATGCGCACGTAAGGATTGAAGAACGCCGACGACTCATGCGCGGATCTATGAACGAGGATGATGCGTGCGCTGAACGACGATCACCGATGACGCACGCAC
>PVHT020000648.1:0-51296 GCA_004024745.2 Catagonus wagneri | reverse complement strand
ACGACGCACGCGCGGATCGACGGACGCGGACGACGCACGCGCGGATCGACGGGCGCGGATGACGCACGCGCGGATGGACGAACGCCAACAACGCCCGCGCGGATCGACGATCGCCGACGACGCGCGTGCGTGAATCGACGAACGCCGATGACTCACGCACAGATCGATGAACGCCGACGATGCACGCGCTGAACGACGATCGCCAATGACGCGTGCGCGCGATTCGATGAACGCCGACGACGGACGCGCACGGATGGACGAACGCCGACAACACACGCGTGGATCGACGATCGCCGATGACGCGCACGGGGATCGACGAACGCCGACGATGCCCGTGGGATCGACGATCGCCGACGATGCATGCGTGGATCGATGAACGCCGATGACACCCGTGCGGATCGATGATTGCCGACGACGTACGCCCCAATCGACGAACGCCGACGATGCGCGAGTACAGATCGACGAACGCCGATGTCACGGGCGTATGGATAGGCGAACGCCGACGACGCACGCGCGTGGATTGATGAAAGCCGAAGACGTGCGGGCGTGGATCAACGAACGCATAAGACGCACGCGCGAATCGACGAACTCCGACGACACGCGCTTCGGATCGACGATCGCAGATGACGCGTGCGCGGATCTATGAACGCGGACGATGCGCGCGCGAATCGACAAACTCCGATGACGTGCGCTTCGGATCGACGATCGCAGATGACGCACGCACGGATCGATGAACGCGGACGATGCGCACGCGAATCGTCGATCGCTTACGACGGGCGAGCGGATCGACGAACGCGGACCACGTGCGCGGGGATCGATGAACACGTACGATGCGCATGAGGTTCGACGAATGCTGATGATGTGCACGTGGATCGACAGTCGCCGATGACATGTGTGTGGATCGACGGTCACCGACGACGCGCGCGTGTGGATCGACGAACGCCGACGACACGCACGCGAATCGACGAACGCCAACTTCGCACGCACGGATCGACGAACGCCGATGACGCACACGTGGTTCGATGATCGTCGACGATGCATGCGCAGATCGACGAACGCAGACAACACACGCGCAGATCGACGAACTCCGACGACGTGTGGGTGGATCGACGGACGCGGACGATGCACGCACGGATTGACGGGCTGGACAACACGCACGCAGATCGACAATCACAGAAGACGTACGCATGGATCGACGGATGCGGACGACTTGCGAGCGGATCGACGATCACAGACGACGTGCGCTCAGATCGACGGACGCCGACGATGCACGTGCGTGGATCGATGGACGCCGACGACGCGCTCGCGGATCGACGGTCGCCGATTACGCACGCACGGATCGTCGATCGCCGAAGACGCGCGTGTGGATCGACGAACGCCTACGACGCGCATGCAGATCAATGAACGCCAACGACGCCCACGCGGATCCACGATCGCCGACGACACGCGCGCGGATCGACGATCTCCAACGAAGCATGTGCGGATCGATGAACGCTGACGTCCTGGCGTGCGGATCGACGAATGCCGATGATGCCCGTGCGGATCGAGAATCGCCGACGACGTGCGTGCGGATCAATGGACGCCGATGACGTGCGCGGATCGAGGGACGGGGATGACGCGTGTAGATCTACGGATGCGGATGAAGCGCGTGCGGATCGACGATCGCCTTAGACGCAGGCGCAGATCGATAGTCGCCGATGACACGCACGTAACGACAGTCGCCGACGACGCATGCGCAGATTGACGGTCGCCAACAACACGCGAGCATGGATCGACGGTCGCGGACAATGCGTGCGCGCGGATCGACGGTCGCGGACGACTCTTGCATGGATCGACGGACGTGGACGATGCGCGCACGGATCGACGGGCATGGACGACGCTCATGCGGATCAACGATCACAGAGGACACGCGCGCGGATCGACGGACGCCAATGACGCGCACGCGCGTATCGACAGACACCGACGACACGCGCGCGTATCGACGGTCGCCGATGACTCACGCGTAATGACGGTCGCCGACGACGTGTGTGTGGACAGACGGTCGCCGACGACTCGTGTGTAACGACGGTCGCCGACGACGCATGCGTGGATCGACGGTCGCCGACAACACGCACCTAACGACGGTCGCTGACGATGCGCGCGTGGATCGACGGTCGCCGACGACAATCGCGGACCGAGAGGCACGGACGACGCGCGCGTGGATCAACGATCACCGATGACGCTCACGCGCAGATCGACGGATGCCGACGACACGCGCGCGCTTATGGACGGACGCCGCCGAAGCACACGTGCGGATCGACAGACGCTGATGACGTGCGCGCAGATCGACGAACGCCAATGACGTTCACACACTTTTTGATGAACGCCGATAAGGTGCGCACGCGGATCGATGAATGCGGACGACGCATGCGCGGATCGACGAACGCCGACGACGCGCACGCGAATAGACGAACGCCGACATCAAGTGGGCACGGATCGATGAACGCTGATGACGCCCATGCGGATTGAAGATCTCCAATTAAGCGCGCGTGGATCGATGTACGCTGACGTCACGCGCGCGCGCGTTGACAAACGCCAACGATGCGCATGCAGATCAATGAACGCCGACAATGCCCGTGCAGATCGAGAATCGCCGATGACATGTGCGCGGATCGACGGACGCCGACGACGTGTGCGTGGATCGATGGAAGCGGATGACGCGCGCGTGGATCTATGGATGCGGATGACACGCGTACAGATCGATGATAGCCGAAGACGCGCATGCAGATCGACGAACCCCGATGACGCGCGTGTGCAGATCGACGAAAGCCAACGACGCGCGCTCAGATCGACACGCGCGGATCGACGAATGCCAACGACACGCGTGTGGATCGACGAACGCCGAAGATGCGCGTGCAGATTGACGACGCAAAAGTCGCGCGCGTGCCGATCGACGAATGCTGACAATGTGCGCGTGGATCGACGAACACTGACGACGCCTGCGTGGATTGACTATCACCAAAGATGCGCACACGCGGCTCAACGATCGCCGATGATGCGTGCGTGCAAATCGACGAACGCCGATGACGCGCACGTGAATCAACAAACGCTGACGACGCACACGAGAATTGACTATCGACGATGACGCGCGTGCAGATCGACGAATGCCAACGACGCGCGCATGGATCGATGATCGGCGACGATGCGCGCGGATCGATGATCGCCAACGATACGTGCGCAGATCGATGAATGCCGACGTCACGCGCATGGATCGACGAATGCTGATGACGCGCACGCGGATCGACGAACGCCAACGACGCGCGCGCGGATCTTTGAACGCCAACTTCATGCGCGCGCGGATCGACGAACGCTGACGACACGTGTGGGCGAATCGACGTACACCAAAGACGCGCGTGCGGATCGACGAACCCGGACCACGCGCGCGCAGATCTACCAACCCGGACCACGCGCACACAGATCGACGAACGAAGACGACGCGCGTGCAGATTGACAAACGCAGATGATGGGTGCGCGGATCGACAATCACCGACGACGCACGCGCGGATCGACGGTCGCCGACGACACTCGCACGGATCGATGGTCGCCGACGACGTGCGCGTGCGGATTGATGTACGCCGACGATGCGCGCGCGGATGGATGAACTCGAAAGACGCGCGCGCGGATCGACGAACGCCAATGACGCATGCGCAGATTGACGAACGCCAACATCACGCATGCGCGGATAGATGAATGCCGACGACGCGCATGTGGAGAGACGAACGCCGATGACGCCCCCGTGGATCGACGAATGCGGATGTCACAGGCCTACGGATCGACGAACGCTGATGACATGCACGTGAGGATCGACAATCGCCGACAACGCGTGCGTACGGATCGACTAACGCCGACGTCTCTGGCGTACGGAACGACGAACGCGGATGACTCGTGCATGTGGATCGATGAATGCCAGTGACGCGGGGGTGTGGATCGACGAACGTGGATGATGCTCTCTTGGATCGACGAGCGCCGACGACACACACGTGGATTGATGATCGCTGAAGATCGGCGCACGGATCAACCAACGCCGATATCGCACGCACGCGGATCGACGAACGCCAATGACGCTTGCACACTTATCGATGAACGGCGATGAAGCGCGTGCACGGATCAATGAATGCCAACGACGCGCGTGCTGATCGATGAACGACGCTGACGCGTGCGTGGATCGACTAGTGCTGACGACGCATGCGCGGATCGATGAACACCGACATCGCGCGCGCGTGAATCGATGAACACCGATGACGCGCGGATCGACGATTGCCGATGACTCACGCGCGGATCAACGAACGCCGACATCGTGCGCGCGTGGATTGATGAATGCCAATGACACACGCACGGATCGACAATCACCGATGACTCACGCGCGGATCGGCAAACGCCGATGTCGTGCGCGCGTGGATCGACGAATGCCCACGACACGTGCGCGGATCAACGAACACCGACGACTCGTGTGCAGATCGACAAACGCCGACGACGCACACACTGAACGATGATCACCCACGCGTGCAACTCGAAGAACCCCGGCGACGCGCGCGCGTGAATCGACTAATGCCGATGACGCAGGCACGGATCGACGAATGTCGACAACGCGTGCACGGATCGATGAAAGCCGAAGATGCGCGCGGATCGACGAACACCGATGACGCACGTGTGGATCGACGAACGCGGAAAATGCACGTGCTTTTAGACGATCGCCGACGATGCACATGCAGAACGATGATCGCTGATGACGGGCGCGCGGATCGACAAACGCTGACGACACACGTGGGCGAATCGACGAACGCCGAGGACGCGCGCGTGGATCGACAAATGCGGACAACACACGCGCGGATCAACGAACGCGTACGACGCGCGTGCGGATCGACGAATGCCGAGGATGCATGCGCGGATCGACGGTCACCGACGACAAGTGCGCGGATCGACATTCGCCGACGATGCGCGCGCGGATCGACGATCGACGACGACGCGCGTGCGGATCTACGAATGCCGATGAAGCACGCATGCGGATCGACGAACGCCAATGACGCAAGCACGGATCGACGATCGCCGACGATGCGCACGGATCGACGAACGCTGATGACGCGCACGCGGATCGACGAACGCCGATGACGCGCACGCGGATCTTCGAATGCCGACCTCACGTGCGCGTGGATCGACGAACGACGACGACGCATGCGGGCGAATCGACGAACGCTGAAGACGCGCTTCAGATCGACGATCCCGGACCACACGCATGCAGATCTACCAACCTGGACCACACACACACGGATTGATGAACGAAGACGATGCGTGTGTAGATTGACGAACGCGGACGACCGGCGCGCGGATTGACGATCGCCGACGATGCGCCCGCGGAAACACGATCGCCGATGACACGGGCGGATCGACGAACGACAACGACGCGTGCGCGGATCAACGATCACTGACGTCGCGTGCGTGCGGATCGACGAATGCCGACGATGCGTGCAGATCGATGAACGCCGACGACACGCGCGCGGATCGACGAACACGGATGACGCGCACGAGGATCGACGATCGCCGACGACGGGCACGCGGATCGACGAATGCTGACAACGGGCACGCGGATCGACGAACACTGACGACGCACGCGGGCGAATCAACGAATGCTGATGACGCATGCTCAGATCGAAGAACGCGGACCACGCGCGTGCGTATCGACGAACGCCGAACACGCACGTGGATCGACGATCACCGATGACGTGCGGGCGGATCGACAGTCGCCGACTACGCCCACATAACGACAGTTGCCTACGATGCACGCGCGGATTGACGGTCGCGGAAGATGCGCGCGCGGATGGACAAACGCCGACGACGTGCACGCGCGGATCGACGTACGCCGATGATGCGTGTGCGGATCGATGAACGCCGATGACGCCCGTGCGGATTGACGAACGCGGATGTCGCGGGCATATGGATCGACGAACGCCAATGACGTGCGCGTGTGGATCGACGATCACCGACAACGCGCGCGTACGGATCGACGAACACCGACATCACTGCCGTATGGATCGAAGAACGCCGATGACGCGCTCATGCGGATCGACGAACACCGACGACGCGGGGGCGCGGATCGACGAATGTGGATGTTGCGCTCGCGGATCGACGAGCGCAGACGAGTGCGCGTGGATTGACAATCGCTGATGATGGGCATGCAGATCAACAAACGCCGATATCGCACACGCGTGGATCGACGAACGCCGATGACGCTCGCACACTTATAAATGAACGGCGATGAAGCACGCGCACGGATCAATGAACGCCGACGACACGAGTGTGGATCGACGAACGCGGACGACGCGCGCGCAGATCGACATTCGCAAAAGACGCGCACGTGGATCGACAATCGCCAATGACACGCATACTGATTAACGAACGCCGATGATGCTCACACGTTTATCGATGAACGCCGATGATGCGCACGCGCGGATCGACGAACGCCGATGACGCTCGTGTGCGTATCGACAAATGGCGACAATGCACGCATGCGGATGGACGAGTGCCAATGACGCGAGCGCTGAACGACAATTGCCGATGACACACGTGTGTGATTCGAAGAACACCGACATCGCACGCGCGTGGATCAACGAACGCCGACGACTCGCGCGCGGATCAGCAAACACCGACGTTGTGCACGCATGGATCGATGAACGCCCACGACACTCACGCAATCGACGAATGCTGACGACTCGTGCGCAGATCGACGAACGCCAACGACACGCACGCTGAACGATGATAACCGACGACCTGCACATGCGATTTGAAGAATGCCGATGATGCAGGCACGGATCGACGATCGCCGACGACACGCGCGCCGATCAACGAATGCCAATGGCACGAGCGCAGATCAACGATCGCCGACGAGGCGACGTGGATCTACGAACGCCGACGATGCCCGTGCAGATCGACGATCGCCGACGACGCCCGTGCGGATCGACGAACACCGACGACGCACGCGCGGATCGAAGAATGCCGACGACGCACACGCGGATCGACGAACGCTGAAGACACGTGCATACAGATCGATGAACGCCAACGTCACGGGTGTACGGATCAGCGAACGCCGACGACGCGCACGCGTGGATTGATGAACACGGACGACGTGCGCACTGATCGACGGTCGCTGACAACTCGTGTGTAACGACGGTCGCCGATGACGCACACGCGGATCAACGGTCGCCAAAGACGCGCGCCTAACGACAGTTGCCAATGAAGCACACACAGATCGACGGTCGCCAATGACACGCACGTGGATCGACGGGCGCGGACGACGCGTGCGCGGATCGACGATCACCGATGACGCTCACGCGCGGATCGACGAACGCCGATGACGCGTGCGCGCGGATTGACGGACGCCGATGACGCATGCGCACTTATCGACGGACGCCACCGAAGCATGCGTGCGGATCAACAGATGCCGATGACGTGCGAGCGGATTGACGAACGCCAACGACGCTCACGCACTTTTCGATGAACGCCAATAAGGCGCGCGTGCAGATCAACGGACGCCGATGACGTGCGCGTGGATCAACGAACGCCAACGACACTCTGTGCACTTTTCGACGAATGCCGATAAGGCACGCGGGTGAATCGACGAATGCCGATGACGCGCACGCGGATCGACGAACGCAGACCACGCACGCGGGGATCAACGAATGCCGAAGATGCCCGTGCGGATCGACGATCGCCGATGACGCACACGTGGATCGACGATCGCCGACGATGCGCACGGGGATCGACGAACGCCGACGGCGCGCGTGTGGATGGACGATCGCCGACGACGCATGCACGGATCGACGAACACCGATGATGCCCTTGCGGATCGATGATCGCCGACGACGCACGCACGGAATGACGAAAGCCGACGACACCCGTGCGGATCAATGATCGCCGACGACGCACGTGCGGATCGACGAATGCCTACGACGGCCGCGTACACATCGACGAACGCCGATGTTGTGGGCATACGGATCGGCGAACGCCAACGATGCACGCGCGCGGATCGACGACCGCTGACGACGTGCGGGCGTGGATTGACGAATGCAGAAGACGCACGTGTGAATCGACGAGCTCTGATGACGCGCGCTTCGGATCGACGATCGCAGACGACGCGCGGGCGAATCGACGAATGCCGACGACGTGCGTGCAGATTGACGAACGCGGACCATGGGCTCGGGGATCGACGAACGCGAACGACGCGCGTGCGGATCGACGAATGCTGACGACGCGCGAGCGGATCAACAGTCACCAGCGATGCGCGCGCGGATCAACGGTCACCGACGACGCATGCGTGTGGATCGACAAACGCGGATGACATGCACGCGAATCGACGAACGCTGATGACTTTCGTGAGGATCAACGAATGCCGACGATGCGTGCACGGATCGACGAACACCAACAACGCTCGCGCTGATCGAAGAACGCCGATGACTTTCGCGTGGATCGAAGAACGCCGATGACTTTCACGTGGATCGACGAAAGCCCACAACGCGCGCGCACGTTTGATGAATGCCGACCACATGCACGGGGTCGACGAATGCTGACGAACAGCATGCACAGTCGACGAACGCCGAAGACGCTTGTGCGTACTCGACGAAAGCCGACAACGCATGCGCGCAGATCAATGAACGCCGACGACACACGTGCACTCGACCAACACCGATGCACGTGCGGATCGACGAACGCCGACGCCATGCACGCAGATCGACGAACCCGGGCGATGCGCCCTCGGATCTAGGAACGCCAAAGATGCGTGCGCGGATCGACGAAAGCCGACGACTCGCGGGTGCAGTTGACAAACGCTGACAACGTGCATGGGGGTCGATGACCGAAGACGACGTGCGTGTGGTCGATGAACACTGACAACGTGCATGCTGTTGATGAACACCAACGAGGTGCGCGTCGTCGAAGAAAGCCGACGACACACGCGCGCAGTCGATGAACTCCGAAGACGCGTGCGCGCACGTTCGATGAACGCTGATGACTTTCGCGTGGATCGACAAACGCTGATGATGCACGCGCGGATCGATGAAAGCCCAGGACGTGCATGTGCTCGACGAACACCGACGACACGCGTGCGTGTTCGATGAACACCGATGACTTACGCGTGGATCGACGAACACCCACGACGCGCACGGATCGACGAACGCCGATGATGCGTGCGCGGATCGACTAACGCCCAAGACGCGCACGCACTGTCGACGAACGCCGACCACGCGCGCGCTGTCGACGTACGCTGACGAACAGCGCGCGCGGTCGACAAATGCCGACAACAATCGTGCACGCTCGACGAATGCCAACGACGCGTGAACGCGGATTGACAAACATCGACGACGTGCACGTGGATAGAAGAACGCCGATTTCACATGGGCGCTGTCGACGAACGCCAAAGATGCACGTGTGCGCTCGATGAACGCCGAAGACGCGCGCGCGCGGTCGACGAACACCGACGATGTGTGCGCGGTCGACAAATGCCGACGATGCATGCGCGGTCGACGAACGCTGATGACGCACGCGTGCTCGACAAATGCCGAAGACGTGCGCGTGGATTGACGAACGCCCACGACGGGCGCGTACGGTTGATGAACGCCGATCACACGCTCACGGGGTCAACGATCGCCGACGAACAGCATGAGCGGATCAACGAACTGCGACGACACGTGCGAAGATTGATGAACGCCGAAGATGCACGCGGATACGAACGCTGTAGACGCGCACGCTCGACCAACGCTGATGATACACGTGCACGCTCGATGAATGCCGAAGACGCGTGCGCGGTTCGAAGTACGCTGATGATGCACGCGGATCAAAGAATGCCGTCGACGCGCGCGCACTCGTCGAACACCGATAATGCACACGCGTGCTTGACGAACGCCGACAATGCGCACGCACGCTCGACGAATGCCGACAACGTACATGCGCGGATCAACAAACGCCAATGACGCACATGTGCTCGACGAAAGCCGACAACGCGTGCGCGGATCGACGAACACTGACGACGCACGTGGATTGACGAACGCCCAGGACGAGCGCGGATCGACTAACGCCGATGATGTGTGCGTGGATTGACTAATGCCCACGACGCATGCGCACGGTTGAGGAACGCCGACCACGCGCGCGCGGTCAACGAACACCGACGAACAGTGTGCTCAGTCGATGAACGCTGACAACGCGCACGTGGATCGACGAACCCCGACGACTTTCACACAGATCGATGAACGCCGCCGACGCGCGCGCTGTCAATGAACGCCGAAGACGTGAGCGCACGGTCAATGAACGCCGACAACGCACGTGCGGTCGATGAATGCTGACCACACACGTGCGCTCGATGAATGCCGAAGACGTGCACGCGGATCTACGAACGCCGAAGACACGCGCGCGGATTGACGGACACCAACGTGCGCGCGGGTTCACGGACGTCGACGGCACGTGCGCGGGTCGAAGGATGCCAAAGACGGCCACGCCTGTCAACAGACGCAACAACGCCCGCACGGGTCGACCGACGCCGACAACGCCCACGTGGGTCGACGGACGCAGACGACGCGTGTGGTCGATGGACGCAGATGACGCCCACATGGGTCAACGGACGCCAAAGATGCTCACGGTTGACAGACGCAGACGACACCCGTGTGGGTCGATGGACGCCAATGACGCTCACGCTGTTCGGCGGACACCGATGACGCCCTCATGGGTCGATGGACACCGACGACGGCCATGCCTGTTGATGGACACCGACTACACCCGCGAGGGTCGACCGACACCGACAACGCATGCTTGGGTCGACGGACACCGACGACGCACACGGTCGATGGACCCCGACAATGCCCGCGTGTTTGACGGACACCGACGAGGCCCGCGCGGATCGATGGATGCTGTCGACGCCCACGCATGTCGACGGATGCCGTTGACGCCCGCGGTTGATGGACCCCGATGACGCACACGCGGGTCGATTGACGGCGACAATGCCCTCGCGTGTTGATGGATGCTGACGATGCCCAGGGTCAACGGACGCTGACGACGCATGCAGTCTACAGACGTCAATGACGCGTGTGGTCGACAGACACCATTGACGCCAGCGGTTGACGGATCCTGACGACACGCACGTGGGTCTACTGATGCCGATGATGCGCGTGTGGTCGACAGACGCCCACTACGGCCGTGCAGGTCGATGGATGGCAATGATGCCCACACTGGTCGACGGACGCTGACTACGGCCGCATGGGGCGATGGACACTGATGACACCCGCATTCGACGGACGCCGACTAAGTCCGTGCGGGTCGACGGATGACGACTCATGCGGTCGACGGACGCAGATGACGTGCACAGTCGACGAACGCCGACGAAGCCCACGTGGGTCGACGGACACCGACGAAGCCCGCATGGGTCGATGGACGCTGATGATGCCTGCGGTTGACAGACACTGATGACGGCCACTGTCGACATATGCCGACGTTGCGTGTGCGGGTTCACGGATGCCGACAATGCGCACACGGTCGACAGATGCCGAATAGGTGCATGCGCGGTCGATGGTCACCGAGCCGCACGCGCTCGACGGACACCGACGCACGCATGAGTCGATGGATGCCGACGACGCGCACGCGGGTCGACGAACACCGACAACACGTGCATGGTCGATGGACGCCGACAATGGCTGCGGTTGATGGACACTGATGACGGCCGCAGTCCACGGACACCGACGACGCGTGCGGGCGACAGACGCCGACAACGTGGGCAGTCGACGGACGCCGACAATGCCTGCGGTCGATGGATGCCGACAATGCCCGCGGTCAACGGACGACGCCAATGCCCACGTGGATCGACGGATGCCACCGACGCCTTCCGTTGACGGATGCCGACGATGCCCATACGGGTCGACGGACAGCGACGACGCCCGTGCTTGTCAATGGACGCTGACGACGCCCGCGTTCTATGGACGCCGAAGACGCCCACGGTCGACAGATGCCGAAGACACCCAAGGTCGATGGACGCGGTGGACGCCCACGCGGGTGGACCGACAGCGACAACGCCCGTGCTGGTAGATGGACGCCAATGACGTGTGTGGTCAACGGATGCCAACGACGCCCTTCCTGGTCAACGGACGCTGACGACACCCACGTGGGTCAATGGAAGCTGAGACGCGTGCCGTCGACGGACACCGACGACGCATGCGCGGGTGGACAGACACAGACAACGGCCGCACAGGTGGATGTATGACGATGACGGCCATGCGGGTCGATGAACGCCGATAACGCACACAGTCGATGGATGCCGACGAGGCCCCCGCTGGTCAACGGACGCCGATGACGCCCACTCGGGTCAATGGACGCCAACGATGCATGCGGTCAATGGACGCAGATGATGCGCGCACGGTCTACGGATGTCGACGAAGCGCGTGCGGTTCGACGGATGCCGATGACGTGCACGTGGGTACACGGACTTCGACGATGCGTGCGCGGGTCAAAAGACGCCGAAGACGGCCGTGCCTGTCGACAGACGAGACGACGCCTGTGCGGTTCGACCGACACTGACAACGCCCCTGCGGGTCGACGGACGCCAACGACACAAGCGGTTGACAGATGCAGACAACGCCCGAGCGGGTTGACGGATGCCGATGATGTGCGCGCAGTTCAATGGACGCCGATGACGCCCTCGCTGGTCGATGGACGCCGACGACAGCCGCACCTGTCGACGGACGCTGACTACGCCTGCACGGGTCGACAGACGCCAACAACGCCCACGCGTTCAATGGACACCAATGACGCCCTCGCGGGTTGACGGACGCCTTCGACGCCCGCTCTTGACGGACGCCGATGACGCCCACGCGGGTCGATGGAGGCCAACGACGTGCGCGTGGGTCGACGGACGCCGATGATGCCCTCCGGGTCGACGGACTCCGATGACGCCCCTGGTCGACGGATGCCGACGACTTGTGCGGTCGACGGACACCAACGACGCCAGCGGTCGACGGATCCCAACGATGCATGCGCAGTCCACAGACTCCGATGACGTGCGCGCGGTCGACAGATGCCAACTATGGCCGCGCGGGTAGATGGATGGCGACGACGCCCGCGCTGGTCAACGGACGCCGTCTTTGGCTGCACAGGTCGATGGACGCCGATGACGCCCGCAGTCAACGGATGCCAGCTATGCCCATGCGGGTCGACAGATGACAACGACACCTGCAGTCAATGGACGCCGACGATGTGCACGGTCGACGAATGCAGACGACGCCCACGAGGGTCAACGGACACCGAAGACGCGCACGCAGGTCCACGGACGCCAAAGATGCCGGCGGTAGACGGACTCTGACGACGCCCGTGTGGGTCGACTTACGCCACCGACGCCCACGGTTGACAGATGCCTATGATGCCCACAGTCCACCGACGCTGACGATGCCCACAGTCAAAGGACGCCAACGACACCCACGCAGGTCAACATACGCCAATGACACGCGCGGTCGACGGACGCAGATGATGCCTACGTGGGTCAAAGGACGCCGATGACACGCGCATGGTTCAACAGATGCCGACGACACCCTCGCGGGTCGACGGACGCCAACGATGGCCGTGCCTGTCGACGGATGCCGACTTCAACCACGCAGGTCGACGGACGCTGACAACGCCCGCGTGGGTGGACAGACGCCGATGACGCATGCGGTCGATGGATGCCGACAATGCCTGCGCATTCGACGGACACCAATGACGCCCACGCGATTTAACAGACGACGTCGACGCACGCGCAGGTCGATGGTTGCCATTGACACCCACGGATGACGGACGCCGACGACGCCCACACGGTTCGATGGACACCGATGATGCGCACGTGGGTCGATGGACACCGATGACAACCTCGCGATTTGACGGACACCGACAACGCCCACGCGGGTCAATGGACAATGACGACCCATGCGCGGGTCGATGGACGCGGAGAATGCGCATGCAGGTCGACAGACGCCGATGAGGCCCGCGCTGGTCAACGGATGCTGATGACGCCCGCTCGGGTCAACGGACGCCGACGACACGCGCGGTCAATGGACTCAGATGATGCGCACGTGGTAGACGGATGTCGACAATGCACGTGCGGTTCGATGGATGCCGATGACATGCGTGTGGGTACACGGACGTTGATGACGCATGCGTGGCTCAAAGGACACAGAAAACGGCCGTACCTGTCGATGCGCGAGACGACGCCCGCGTGGGTCGACCGACGCCGACAACGCCCGTGTGGGTCAACGGACGCCGACGACGCATGGTCGACGGACGCAGACGACACCCACGTGGGTCGCCGGATGCCAATGACACCCGCGGTTATGGATGCCGACAAAGCCCACAGTCGATGGACGCCAGCAACGTGCATGGTCGATGAATGCCAACAACAAGCATGTTCAACGGACGCCGACAAGGCCCACGCTGGTCAACGGACACCGACGACGCCCGCTCGGGTCAATGGACGCCGATGACGCATGCGGTTGACAGACACAGACGATGCGCACACGGTCGACACACGTCGATGACACGTGTGCGGTTCCATGGATGCTGACGACGTGCGCGCGAGTACACGGGTGTCGACGACGCGTGCACGGGTCGAAGGACACTGAAGATGGCCACGCCTGTCAACGGACGAGACGATGAACGTGCGGGTTGACCGACGCTGACAACCCCCACACGGGTCGACGTACGTCGACAACGCCCGTGTAGGTCGACGGACGCCGACAACGCGCGCAGTCGACGGACGCCGACAACCCCGGCGTGTTCAATGGACACCGACGACCCCCACGCGGGTAGACAGACGCCATCGACGCCCACGCGGGTTGATGGATGCCGTTGACACCCGCAGTTGATGGACGCTGATGACGCCCACGTGGGTCGATGGACGCTGATGACACGATCGCGGGTCGACGGACGCCGACGATGCGAACGTGTGTCCATGGACGCCGACGATGCCCTTGCGGGTCAACGGATGCCGACAACGCCTGTGTGGGTCAACGGAAGCCAAAGACGTGTGCTGTCGACGGACGCTGATGCGCGCGCGGGTGGACGGACACAGATGACGACCGCGGTTGACTGACGCAGATGAAGCCCATGCGGGTCAACGGACACCGATGACATGCGTGCGGTTCAACGGACGCCGACAATGCCATCGCGGGTTGACGGACACCGACAACGCGCGTGGTCGATGGACACCGACAATGCCCGCGCATTCGACGGACACCGACGAT
This sequence comes from Catagonus wagneri, assembly GCA_004024745.2. NCBI lineage: Eukaryota > Metazoa > Chordata > Mammalia > Artiodactyla > Tayassuidae > Catagonus > Catagonus wagneri. Next base: position 36,021 of record PVHT020000648.1, on the reverse strand, counting down.
GCCCACGCGGTTCGATGGATGCCATCGATGCCCGCTGTTGATGGATGACGACGATGCCCACGCAGGTTGATGGAAGCCGACGACGCGCACGTGGATCGACGGACGCCAACGACGCCCTCACGGGTCAACAGATGCCAATGACGCCCGTGGTCGATGGACGCTGATGATGCGTGCGGTCGATGGACACCAACGACGCCAGCCGTCGACGGATCCCGACGACGAGCACGCAGGTCCACAGACACCGACGACATGCACGCGGTCGACGGAAGCTGACTACGGCCGCACGAATCGATGGATGGCGATGACGCCCGCGCTGGTCGACGGATGCCGACTTCGGCCGCGCGGGTCCATGGACGCTGACGATGCCCACAATCGATGGACGCCGACGACGCCCACGCGAGTCAACGGACGCCAACTATGCCCATGCGTGTTTGCAGACGACGACGACACATGCGGTTGATGGATGACGATGATGTGCATGGTGGACGGACGCCGACGACGCCCGCGGTTGATGGACGCTGATGACGTGCGTGGTGGATGGACGCCGATGACGCCCAAGCGGGTTGACGGATGCCGACGATGCCCGTGTGGGTCGACAGACAACGATGACGCCCGTGGTCGAAGGACGCCGACAACGCCCATGGTCGATGGACGCCGACGACGCCCATGGTCGACAGACTCCGACGACGCCCGCGCACGTCGACTTACGCCGACGACGACCGCGGTTGACAGACACCGACGATGCCCACGGTCCCCTGACGCTGATGACATCCACGGTCGACAGCCGCCCACACGCCCACAAGGGTCAACAGATGCCGACGACACGCGCGCGGGTCCACAGATGCAGACGACCCATGCATGGGTCGACGGACGCCGATGACACCCGCGGTCGACAGACGCCGACGTCGCCCGCATTGGACGGACGCCAATGATGCCCACACGGGTCGACCGACGCTGAAGGTGCCTGCGCGGTCGACTGACGCCGATGACGTGCGCACATGTCGATGTACGCCGACGATACGCGCGCGGGTCGACAGAGGTTGATGACACACGCATGGGTCGACGGATGCGCACGCGGGCCAACGGATGCCGACAACACGCGCACCAGCTGATTGACGCCGACGATGCGTGTGGTCGAGGGACGCCAACGACGCCCGCTCAGGTCAATGGACGCCGACGACGCGCGTGGTCGATGATGCAGACGACGTGCGCGCAGGTGCACAGACGTCGATGACGTGTGCACGGGTCAAAGGATGCCGAAGACGGCCGCGCCTTTCGACGGAGGCGACTATGCCCACGCTGGTCAACCGACGCCTACAACTCCCCTGCGGGTCGACGGACGCCGACGACGCGCGCGGTTGACAGATGCAGACGACGCCCACGCGGGTCGACGGACACCATTGATGCGCGTGCAGTTCGACGGACGCCAATGACGCCCGTGCGGGTCGACCAATGCCGACAACGGCCGCGTGGGTCAACGGACAATGACGATGCGCGCAGTCGACGGACGCCGACAATGCCCGCACTTTTGACGGACGACGACGCCCGCGCGGGTCAAGGGACACCGTCAAAGCCTGCGCGGGTCGACGGATGCCATCAACGCCTGCGGTTGATGGACGCCGATGATGCCCACGCGGGTCAATGGACGCCGATGACGCACACACGGGTCGACGGATGCAGACGACGCCCTCGTGCTTCGACGGATGCCGACGACACCCGGGGTCGATGGACGCCGATGACGCGCACAGTCTATGGATGCCAATGACGCGCGTGGTCGACCGACACCAACAACGCCAGCGATCGACGGATCCCGACAATGCACGCGCGGGTCCGCAGATGACGCACGTGCGGTCAACGGACGCCAACTACGGCCACGCGGGTTGATGGACGACGATGATGCCCGCACTGGTTGACGGATGCCGACTACAGCTGCACGGGTTGATGGACGCTGACGATGCCCGCGGTCGACGAACGCCGACTAAGCCCACACAGGTCGACGGACGACGACGACGCATGCAGTCGATGGATGCCGACAACGTGCACGGTCGACAGATGCCGATGACGCCTGCATGGGACGACGGACGCTGACGACGCCTGCGGTTGACTGACGCCGACGACGCACAGGCGGTTCAAAGGACACTGACAACGCCCGCGTTTGACGGATGCCGACGACGCATACACGGGTCGACATACTCTGACGATGCGCGCGCGGGTCCACGGATGCCGACGACGCGTGCGCGGTCGACAGATGTCGACGAGGCGCACGTGCGGTCGATGGACACCGAGCCACGCACGCACGACAGACACCGATGCACGCGCGGGTCGACAGATGCCGACGATATGCGCATGGGTCGACGGACACCAACGACACGTGCATTGTCGATGGACGCCGACGACAGCCACGGTGAATGGACGCCAACGACGGCCGCGGTCGATGGACACTGATGACGTGCACGGTCGACAGATGCCGACGACGCATACGGTCGATGGATGCCAATGAAGCCCATGTTCGATGGACGCCGCCAACGCTGACGTGGATCAACGGATGCCGCCAACACCCGTGGTCAACGGACGCCAATGACGCCCACACGGGTCAATGTACAGCGATGACTCCTGTGCTTGTCAACGGACGTCGATGACGCCCGTGTTCTATGGACGCCGAAGACGCCCGCTGTAGATGGACGTGGAGGATGCCCATGCGGGTCAACAGATGATGATGACGCCCGTGCTGGTCGACGGACGCTGACGACACGTGTGGTCGACGGATGCCGACGACACCCTTGCGGGTCAACAGACGCTGACAATGCCCACGTGGGTTAATGGAAGCTGATGACATGCGCCGTCGATGGACGCCGATGACGCGCATGCTGCTGGATGGACAGAGACAAAGTCTGCATGGGTGGATGGACGACAACGACGGCCACTTGGTTCGATGGACGCCGACCACGTGTGTGTGGGTACACAGACGTCAACGACGCGTGCACATGTCGAAGGACGCCGAAGACGGCCACGCCTGTTGACGGACGAGATGACGCCTGCACGGGTCGACCGATGCTGACAACGCCCGCATGGGTTGACAGACGCTGACGACGCGCGCGGTCGACAGACGCAGATGACGCCTGCGTGGGTCGATGGACGACGACGACGCCCGCAGTTGACGGACGCAGATGACGCCCATGCAGCTCGACGGATGCCGATGACGTGCGCGTGGTTCAACAGACGCCGAAGACGCACGCGGTCGACAGACGCAGATGACGCCCGCGTGGGTCGACGGACGACGACGACGCCCGCAGTTGATGGACGCAGATGACGCCCACGCAGCTCGACGGATGCCGATGACGTGCGCGTGGTTCAACAGACGCTGAAGACGCCCTCGCGGGTCGACGGATGCCGTCGATGCCCGCGCGGGTCGACGGACGTTGACGACGCACGTGGTCGATGGACACCGACAATGCCCATGCGTTCGACGGACGCCGACAACGCCCGCACGGGTCGATGGAGGCCTATGATGCGCACGTGGCTCGACGGAGGCTGACGACGCCCTCGCGGGTTGACGGACACCGACGACGCCCGCAGTCGACGGACGCCGACGACACATGCGGTCGACAGACACCAATGACACCAGCGGTCGACAGATTCTGATGATGCACGCGCGGGTCCACAGACATCAACGACGTGCGCGCGGTCGCTGGACGCCGACTACGGCCATGTGGGTCGATGGACGCCGATGACACCCGCGGTTGACGGACGCCGACAACGCCCACGTGGGTCGATGGACGCCAAATACGCCCGTGCAGGTCGACGGATGATGACGATGCATGCGGTCGAGGGACAATGACGATGTGCGCGGTAGACGGACGCTGATGACGCCCGCGCGGGTCGACGGACGCCGACGACGCCCGCGGTTGACGGACGCCAACGACGTGCGTGGTGGACGGAAGCCGACGACGCCAAAGCGGGTGGACGGACGCTGATGACTCACGCACGGGGGACCGACGCCAATGTCGCCCTCGCGGTTCGATGGACGCCGACGACGCCCACGCGGGTCGACCGACGCCGATGATGCCCGCGGTTGATGGACGCTGACTACGCCCACGCGGGTCGATGGATGCTGACGACACGTGCGCGGGTCACCGGATGCTGACAACGCCCTCGGGGGTCGATGGATGCCGACCATGCCCGGGGTCGACAGAAGCCGACAACGCACGCGGTCTATGGACACCGACGACGCACATGGTCGACGGACACCAACGACACCAGCGGTCAATGGATCCCGACGACGCGTGCGTGGGTCCACAGAAGCCCACGATGCGCGTGTGTTCAATGGACGCTGACTATGGCCACGCAGGTTGATAGATGGCGATGACGCCCGTGCTGGTCGAAGGACGCCGCCACTACAGCCGCACGGATCAATGGACGCCAACAACGCCCGCGGTCGACGGACCCCGACTAAGCTTGCGCGGGTCGACGGACGACGACGATGCATGTGGTCAATGGACGCCGACGACGTGCACGGTTGACGGACGCCAACGATGCCTGAGCAGGACGATGGAAGCCGACGACGCCCGCACGAGTCGACGAACGCTGACGACGCCTGCAGTTGACGGACGCCAACGATGGGCGCGGTCGACGTATGCCGACGATGCGTGTGTGGGTCCACGGATGCCGACGATGCACGCGCGGTCGACAGACGCCGACGAGGCGCACACGCATTTGACCGACACCAATCCGGGCGCGCTCGACGGACACCGACACACGCGCGGGTTGACGGTCGCCGACAACGCGCACGTGGGTCGATGGATGCCGACGATGCACACGCGGGCCGACACAGGCTGACGATGCGTGTGTGGTCGACGGACGCCGACGACACACGCGTGGTTGACGGATGCCAACGACGTGCATGCGGGTTGCCGGACGCTGACAATGCACGCGCTGGTTGACGGAGGCCGTCGACGCATGCGCGGGTCGATGGATGCGCGCGCGGGCCGACAGACACTGATGATGACACGCACAGGCCAATTTATGCTGACGACGCGAGCACAGGCCGACGGACGCCGAGGACGCGAGTGCGGGTCAACGGACGCTGATGACATGCCTGTGGGTCGACGGCCGTGGACGACGTGCGCGCGGGTCTATGGTCGCCGATGACGCATGCACGGTCACGGACGCCAATGATGGCTGTGGTCGACGAATGCCGACCACGGCCACATGGGTCGACGGACCCCGACAAGGTGTGCGTGGGTGGATGAACACCGACCACGCACGTGCGGGTCGACGGACGCCGATCAGGCGCGCCCGGTTGACAGACGCCGATGACACACGCGCTGGCCGACAGACGCCGATGACGCCCGCGCAGTCGACGGATGCCGACGACGCGCGCGTGGGTCGACTGACGGCGACAACACGGGAATGGTCGAAGGATGCCGATGACGCTCGCATGGGTCAAGGGACACTGTCGACGCGTGCGCAGTCGATGGATGCCAATGATGCCCACGCAGTCGACGGATGCTGAAGGAGCACGCGCTGATCGATGGATGCCGACGACGCCCACGCAGTTGACCGATGCCGACAACGCTCATGCGGGTCGAGGGACACCTATGATGCACGCGCAATCGACGGACGCTGAAGACACACGCGCACGGCCGAAGGGCGCCAACGATGCGTGCGTGGGTTGATGGATGCCGACAACGGTCGCGGTCGAAGGACACTGAGGATGGCCATGCAGGTCGACGGACGCCAATTACGCGGGCACGGGTTAACGGACGCCGACAACGCGTGCGGTTGACGGACGCCTATGACGCAAGCGTGGGTCAATGATGGTGATGACGGCTGTGGTCGATGGACGCCGCCGACGCACGCACTGGTCGACGGCCGCTGATGACACGTGCATGGTCAACGGACGCCAACGACGGCCGTGCATTCAACAGACACCGAGAGTGCACGCGCGGGTCGACGGATGCGGTCGACACCCGCGCGGGACGATGGATGCCATCGACGCCCGTGGTTGATGGATGCTGATGACGCCCATGTGGTTTGATGGACGCCGATGACGCCCGCGGTCGACGGACACCGATACCACGCACAGTCGATGGACGCTGACGATGCACGTGGTCGACGAACACCAATGACGCCAGCGGTCGATGGATCCCGATGACACGCACATGGGTCCACAGATGCCGAAGACGTGCGTGCGGTCGACGGACACCAGCTACAGCCGTGCGTGTTGATGGACAGTGACGACGCCCGCGCTGGTCAACGGACGCCAACTACGGCCGCGCAGGTTGATGGACGACAACGACGCCCGTGGTTGACGGACGCTGACTACGCCCGTGTGGGTCGACAGACGGCAATGACACATGCGGTCCACGGACGCCGACAACGCCCGCACGGGTCGAAAGACGCTGATGACGCCTGTGGTTGATGGACGCCGATGATGGCCGTGGTCGTCGTATGCCAACAATTCGCCCACGGGTCCACAGATGCTGACGATGCGTGTGCAGTTGACAGACGCCGACGAGGCGCATGCACGGTCGAAGGACACCGAGCCGCGCGTGCTCAAAGGACACCGACGCCCGCGCACGTCAACCGACGCCGACAACGCCCGCATGGGTCGACTGACACCGACAACGCATGCGGTCGACGGACGCCGACAACGCCCGCGCGTTTGACGGACACCGACAAAGCCCGCGCGGGTTGACAGACGCCAACGACGCACGTGGTCGATGGACACCAACGACACCAGCGGTCGACGGATCCCAATGACGCTAGCGCAGGTCCACAGATGCCGACGACGCACGTGCAGTCGACAGATGCCGACTACGGCCACGCAGGTTGATGGACGGTGATGACACCCGCACTGGTCGATGGACGCCGACTACAGCTGCGCAGGTCAATGGACGCCGACAACACCCAGGGTCGACGGACGCTGACTAAGCCCGCGCAGGTTGACGGACGATGACAACGCATGCGTTCGATGGACGCCGACGACACCCACGTGGGTCATGGAAGCCGACGACGTGCTCTGTCGACGGACGACGACGACGCGCGTGCAGGTGGATGGATGCAGACTACGGCCACACGGGCGGACGGACGACGAAGATGGCCGTGCTGGTCGATTGACGCCGACGATGCACGTGGTCGACGGATGCCGATGATGCCCGCACGGGTCAACGGACACCGACGACGCCCACGGTCACCCGACACTGAAGACGCCTGCGGGCGACGGACGCTGACGACGCCTGCAGGTGATGGACCCCGACGACGCGCACGGTCAATGGACGCCGACGACACCTGCACTCGACTGATGCCAACGACGCCCGCGGTTGACAGATGCCGATGTTGCCCTCGCGGTTCGACGGACGCCGATGACGCCCTTGCGGGTCAACAGACGCCAACGACGCCTGCTCGGGTCAACGGATGCCGACAATGCACGCGGTCGACGGACGCAAACAACGTGCGCATGGTCGACGGACGTCGATGATGCGCGTGCGGTTCTATGGACTCCGACGACATGCGTGCAGTTACACGGACGTCGATGACGCGTGTGTGGTTCGAAGGATACCAAAGACGGCCATGCCTGTCAACGGACGAGACAACACCCGTGCAGGTACCGACGCCGACAATGCCCATGCGGGTCGACGGATGCCGACGACGCGTGTGTTTGACGGACGCTGACGATGCCCATGTGGATCGACGGACACCAATGATGCCCGCGGTCTATGGACACCGAAGATGCCTGCGGTCGACGGACGCCGACAACGCCCGTGGTCGATGGACGCCGATGACGCCCGTGGTCGATGGACGCCGACGACATGCACAGTGACGGACGCCAACAACAAGCACGTTCAATGGACGCCGACGAGGCCTGCGTGGGTCAACGGATGCCAACGACGCCCACTCGGGTCAATGGACGATGACAACGCGCACGGTCGATGGACGCAGATTACGGGCGTGCGGTCGATGGACGTCGAAGATGCACGTGTGGTTCAACGGACGCCGATGACGTGCACGCGGGTACACGGACGTTGACGACGCGTTCACGGGTCGAAGGATGCCGAAGACGGCTGCGCCTGTTGACGGATGAGACGAGGCCCGCGGGGGTCGATGGACGCCGACAACACCTGCATGGGTCGACGGACGCTGATGACGCGCTTGGGCGACGGATGCAGACAATGCCCACGTGGGTCGACGGACGCCGACAATGCCCGCGGTTGACAGATGCAGACGACACCCGCGCGGGTCGACGGACACTGATGACACGCACGTGGTTCAATGGATGCCAATGACGCCCTCATGGGTCGACGGATGCCGACGATGGCCGCACCTGCCGACGGATGCCGACTATGCCCGCGCAGGTCAACCGACACCGACAACACCCGCACGGGTCGACAGATGCCGACGACACGCACGGGGGACGGATGCAGACGATGCCCGTGGTCGACGGACGCCGAAGACACCCGTGGTCGACAACGCTGAGGACGCCCATGGTCGACGGACGCAGAGGACGCCCACACGGGTCGACAGATGGTGATGACGCCCCTGCTGGTCGACGGACGCCAACGAGGCGTGTGGTCGACGGATGCCGACGACGCCCTTGCTGCTCTACGGACGCCGATGACGCCCGCTCGGGTCAACGGACGCCAACGACACCGACGGTTGACGGACGCAGACGACGCCCACGTGCGTCGACAGATGCCGATGATGACCACGCTCGACGGACGCCGAAGATGCCCGCAGTAGACGGACGCTGATGTCGCCCTCGTGATTCAACGGACGCCGATGACACCCGAGCTCGACAGACACAGAAGATGGCCACAGTCGACGGACACTGACGATGCGCGCGCGGGTCAACGGACCCCGACGACGCGTGCGCAGGTCAAAGGACGCAGACGACATGCACTTGGGTCAATGGATGCTGACGACACCCACGGTCGACAGACACTGACGATGCCCGCGGTGGAAGGACGTAAATGACGCCCGCGCAGGTCGATGGACGGCAACGACGCCCGCACGGGTTGATGGACGCCGATGACGTGCATGGTCGATGGACGCCAACGACGCGCACGGTTGATGGATGCCAACGACAAGCGCGTTCGACAGACGCCGACAAAGCCCACTCAGGTCAACGGACGTCGACGACGCGCGTGCGGTTCGACGGATGCAGACGACGTGTGCACGGGTACACGGACGTCGAGGACGCATGCGCGGGTCAAAGGATGCCGAAGACGCCCGTGTGGGTCAACGGACGCCGATGACGCTCGCGGTTGATGGACGCAGACAATGCCCACGTGGGTTGATGGACGCCGATGACGCGCACGCGGTTTGACAGACGACAAACACGCACTCGTGGGTCAACGGATGCCAATGACGGCCACGCCTGTTGACGGACACCGACTACGCCCGCGCGGGTCGACCGATGCCAACAACGCCTGTGTGGGTCGACGGACACCGAAGACGCACGCGGTCGACGGACGCTGACAATGCCCGCACATTCGACGAACACCAACGATGCCCGCGCAGGTCGACGGACGCCGATGATGCGCACGCGGGTCGACGGACGCCGACGGCACCCTCACGGGTCGACAGATGCTGATGACACCCTGGGTCAATGGACGCAGATGACGCGCGCGGTCTATGGATGCTGATGATGCGCATGGTCGACGGACACCAACGACGCCAGTGGTCGACAGATTCCGACAACGCGCCTCCGGGTCCACAGTCGCCGACGATGTGCCTGCGGTCGACGGACGCCGACTACGGCTGCGCGGGTCGATGGATGGTGATGACACCCGCACTGGTCGAAGGACGCTGACTACAGCCACACAGGTCGATGGACACTGACGACGCCCGCGTTCGACAGACGCCGACTAAGCCCGTGCAGGACAACAGATGACTACGATGCATGCGGTCGATGGACGCCGAAGACATGCGCGGTCGATGGACGCCAACGATGCCCGTGCAGGTCGACAGACACCAACGATGCCCACACGCATCGACGGACACTGACAACGCATGCGGTTGAAGGATGCCGACGACAGCTGCGGTCGACATACGCCGACGATGCGCACGTGGGTCCACGGATGCTGACGAAGCGCTCGCGGTCGACAGACGCCAACGAGGCACATGCGCGTTTGACCAACACCGAGCCGCACGCTCGACGGACACCAACGACGCGTGCACGGGTCAACGTACTCCGACGACATGCGCAGTCGCCGGACGCAGATGATGCCTGCGAGGGTCGATGGATGCCGATGACACCCGCGGTTAATGGACGCAGACGATGCCCGTGCGGGTCAGCAGACGCCAATGACAGCAGATCCTGTCGACGGACACCGATTAGGCCCACGCGGGTCGACCGATGCCGATAACACCCGCATGGGTTGACGGACCCTGACGACACACGCAGTCGACCGAGGCCAACAACGCCTGCGCGTTCGACAGACACCGACGATGCCCATGCGGGTCAACGCCCGCACGGATCAACGGATGCCATCGATGCCCACGGTTGATGGATGCTGACGATGCCAACGTGGGTTGATGGACGCCGACAACGTGCGTGCGGGTCACCAGACACCGACGATGCGCACGCGGGCCGAAGGAGGCCAACGATGCACGTATGGTCGAAGGACGCCAATGACGCACGTGCGGTCGACAGACGCCGACGATGTGCACGCGGGTTGCCGGACGGTGACGATGCGCGCGCTGGTTGACGGAGGCTGACGATGCATGCGCGGGTCGATGGATGCGCGCACGGGTCAATGGACACCGACAACGACACGCGCGATCCTATTTATGTCAACGATGCACGTGCAGGCCGACGGACGCCAAGGACGTGCACGCGGGTAGACGGACGCCGACAACGCGCATGTGGTCACGGATGCCAATGATGGCTGCGGTCGACGGAGGCTGACCACAGCCACGTGGGTTGATGGACCCCGATGACGCGGGCACAGGTCAACGGACACCGACCACGTGTGCGCAGGTCAACGGACGCCAATCAGACACACCCGTTCGATGGACGCCAATGACACACGCGCTGGCCGACGGACACCGACGCGTGTGCGGGTCGACGGATGCTGACGACGTGCACGGGGGCCAACAGACGCTGGCGACGTGCGCGTGGGTCCACGGACACCGACGACGCATGCACGGTCACGGATGCCGATGATGGCTGCGGTCGACGGACGCCGACCATGGCCACGTGGGTCGATGGACCCCGAGAACACGGGCGTGGGTTGACGGACACTGACCACGCGTGCGCGGTTCAAAAGACGCCGATCAGGCGTGCCCGGTCGATAGACGCCGACGACGCCCGCGCAGTCGACGGATGCCGCCGACGCGCGCGCGGGTCGACAGACGCCGACGAAGCAAGCGTGGTCGAAGGATGCCAACGATGCTCGCGCGGGTCGAGGGACACCGACGAGGTGCGCGCGGTCAACGGACACCAACGACGCCCTCGCAGTCGACGGATGCCGACGACGCACGCGCTGGTCGACGGACGCCGATGACGTCCACGCAGTCGATGGATGCCGAAGACTCTCGCGTGGATCAAGGGACACCGACGACACGCACACGGTCGACAGACGCCGAAGACACACGTGCGCGGTCTAAGGGCTCCAACAACGCATGCATGGGTTGACAGATGCCAACGACGGTCGCGGTCGATGGACGCCGAAGATGCCTGTGGTCGACGGACGCGGTGGACGCCCACGCGGGTCGAGGGATGGCAATGGCGCCCTCGCTGGTTGACGGACTCCGATGACGCGTGTGGTCGACGGACGCCGATGACGCCCTTGTGGCTCAACGGATGCCGATGACGCCCGCTCAGGTTAACGGACACCGATGACTCCTGCGGTTTACGGATGCAGATGACGCCCATGTGGGTCGACGGATGCCAACGATGCCCATGCTCCAAGGACGCCGACGACACCTGCGGATGACGGACGCCGATGTCACCCTCGCGGTCCGACGGACGCCGATGACGCCCAAGCTCGACGGATGCCGAAGACGCCTGCGGTCGATGGATGCCGACGACGCGCGCGCGGGTCAACGGACCCCGACGACGCCCACGTGTGTCGACGGACTCCGATGACGGCTGTGATCAACGGACGTCGATGACACCCGTGCGGTCGATGGACGCCGACGACGCCCGCGGTCAAAGGACGCCGACGACGCCCACGGTGGATGGATGCCGACGACGCGTGCGCGGGTGTACGTACGCCGAAGACGCGTGCGCGGGTCGATGGACGCTGATGACGCCCGCGGTGGACGGACTCCAACGACGCCCACACAGGACGACTTACGCCGACGATGCCACGGTCAACCGACGCTGACAACGCCCATGATTGACGGCCACTGACAACACCCACGCGGGTCAATGGACACAGATGACGCATGCGCGGGTCTAGGGACGTGGACGACGTGTGCGTGGGTCAACAGATGATGATGACGCCCGCAGTGGACGGATGTAAACGGCGCCCGCGCGTGTCGACGGATGGCGATGACGCCCGCACGGGTTTACGGACGCTGACGATGTGCACGGTCGATGGGCGCCAACGACGTGCATGGTTGACAGACTCTGATGATAAGTGCGTTCAACGAACGCTGACAAGGCCCATGCTGGTCAACGGACGCCGACGACGCCCACTTGGGTCACCGGACATCGACGACACACGTGCGGTTCAACGGACTCCGACAACGTGTGCGCGGGTACACGGACGTCAACGACACGTGCGCAGGTCGAAAAATGCCGAAGATGGCCTCACCTGTCGATGGATGCAACGATGCCTGCGCGGGTCGACCGATGCCAACAACGCCCACACGGGTCGATGGACGCCGAGGACGCACGCGGTCGACGGATGCAGATGACGCCCGCGCGGGTCAACGGATGCTGACGAAGCTCGTGGTTGATGGACACCGACAACGCCCGTGTGGGTCGACGGACACTGAAGACGCACGCAGTCGACGGACGCTGACAGTGCCCGCACATTCGACGGACACCGACGATGCCCGCGCGGGTCGACGGATGCCGATGATGCACGTGCTGGTTGACAGATGCCGACGACGCCCTCGCAGGTCGACAGATGCTGATGACGCCCAGGGTTGATGGACGCCGATGACGCACATGCTCTATGGACGCCGACGACGTGCATGGTCGATGGACACCAACGACGCCAGCGGTCAATGGATCCCGAAGACGCGCGTGCGCGTCCACAGATGCCAACGACGCACGTGCGGTTGATGGACACCGACTACGGCCGCGTGGATTGATGGATGCCAACTACCCCCACACAGGTCGATGAATGCCGATGACACCCGCGGTCAACAGATGCCGACTAAGCCCAAACGGGTCAACGGACCATGACGACGCATGTGGACAACAGACGCCAACGACGTGCGCAGTCGACAGACGCTGACGATGCCTGTGCGGGTCAATGGATGCCGACGATGTCCGCGTGGGTCGGCGGACACTGATGACGCCTGCGGTTGATGGACACTGACGACGGCCGCAGTCGACATACGCCGACGATGCGCGCGTGGGTCCACGGATGCCGACGAGGCGCATGTGCGGTCGCGGACACCAAGTGCGCATGCTCAACTGACACCAACGCAGACGCAGGTCGAAGGACGCTGATGACGCACGCGTGGGTTGACGGACGCCGACGACACGTGCATGGTCGACGGACGCCAACGACGGCCGTGGTTGATGGACACTGACGACGGCCACGGTCCACGGATGCCGACGACGTGCGCGGTCGACAGACGCTGACGACGCGTGCGGTCGAAAGACGCCGACAATGCCGGCGGTCGATAGATGCCGACGACGCCTGCTGTCGATGGACGCTGACGACGCCCACACGGGTCGACGGACAGCGACGACGCCCGTGCTTGTCAATGGGCGCCAATGACGCCCGCGTTCTATGGACGCAGAAGACGCCCGTGGTCGACGGACGTGGAGGACGACCTTGCGGGTCAACAGATGCTGAAGACACCCACGTGGGTCAATGGAAGCCGATGACGTGTGCCGTCGACAGATGCCGATGATGTGCGCACAGGTGGATGGACACAGATGACGGTCACGCGGGTGGACGGACGATGACGACGGCCGTGCGGGTCGAAGGACACTGACGGCGCACACAGTCGACAGACGCCGACGACACCCACGCGGGTCGACGGACACTGACGACACCCACGGTCGACGGACGCTGAAGACGCCCACGGTCGATGGACGCTGAAGACACGCACGGTCAACGGAAGCCAACGACAAGCGCGTTCGACGGATGCCAGCGAGGCCCACGCTGGTCAATGGACGCCAACGACACCCGCTCTGGTCAATGGATGCCGACGACGCACGCGGTCGACGGACGCAGAGGACGTGTGCGCGTTCAACGGACATCAACAATGTGCGTGCGGTTCAAAGGACGCCAAAGATGGCCAAGCCTGTCGATGGTCTAGAAGTCACCTGTGCTCGTCGACTGATACCGACAATGCCCGCGTGGGTCGACGGATGCCGACAACACGCGCAGTTGACGGACGCAGACAACGCCCACGTGGGTCGAAGGACGCCGATGACACCCACGGTTTACAGACACAGACGATTCCCACGCGGGTCGACGGACGCCGACGACGCGCACACGGTTCAACGGATGCCTACGATGCCCTCGCGGGTCATCGGACGCCGACGACGGCAGTGCCTGTCGACAGACACCGATTACGCCCGCACGGGTTGACCGACGCTGACAACGCCTGCATGGGTCGACGGACACCGACGACGTGCACGGTCGTCGGACGCCGACAACGCCCGCGCATTCGATGGACACCGACGATGCCTGCGCGGGTCAACGGATGCCGTCGACACCCGCGCGGGTCGAAGGATGCCGTCGACGCCCGCGGTTGATGGACGCCGACGATGCCCACGCGGGTCGATGGATGCCGACCATGCCCGGGGTCGACAGAAGCTGACGAAGCACGTGGTCTACGGATGCCGACGACGCGCATGGTCGACGGAAACCAACGACGCCAGCAGTCAACAGATCCCGACGACACGCGCGCTGGTCCACAGAAGCCCACGACGCACGTGCGGTCGACGGACACCGACTATGGCCGCGCGGGTCGATAGACGGCGATGACGCCCACGCTGGTCGAAGGACGCCACTACGGCCACACGGATCGATGGACGCTGACAACGCCCGCAGTCGACGGACGCCGACTAAGCCTGCGTGGGTCGACGGACGACGACAACGCATGTGGTTGATGGATGCCGAAGACGTGCGCGGTCGACGAACGCCGATGACACCCGAGCAGGTCGACAGACGCCGACGATGCCCACACGAGTCGACGAATGCTGACGACGCCTGCGTTTGATGCACGCCAAAGACGGGCGCAGTCGACGTATGCTGATGCTGCGTGCGTGGGTCCACAGATGTCGACGACACACACGCGGTCGACAGACACTGACGAGGTGCATGCCTGGTCGACTGACACCGATCCGCGTGCGCTCGACGGACACCGACGCACGTGCGGGTCGACGGTCACCGATAACGCGCGCGTGGGTCGATGGACGCCGACAACGTGCACGCGGGCCGACAGAGGCCGACGACGCGTGTGTGGTCAACGGACGCTGACGACATGCGTGTGGTTGACGGACGCTGATGACGTGCACGCGGGTTGCTGGACACTGACAACGCGCGCGCTGGTTGACGGAGGCCGACGATGCGTGCGCGGGTTGATGGATGCACGTGCAGGCCGACGGACACACGACAACACGCACGGGCCGATTTATGCCGACGACACGCACGCAGGCCGACGGACGCCAAGGACGCACGTGCGGGTCAAGGGACGCCGACGACACACCCGTGGGTCGACGGACGCGGACGACGCGCGCGCGGGTCCATGGTCACCGACGACACGTGCACGGTCACGGATGCCAATGATGGCTGTGGTCGATGGATGCCGACCACGGCCACGCGGGTCGATGGACCCCAACGAGGCAGGCATGGGTTGACGGACACTGACCACGCGCGCATGGGTCGACGGACGCCGATCAGGCATGCCCGGTCGACAGATGCCGACAACACACGCGCTGGCCAACAGACGCCGATGACGCCCGCACTGTCAACGGATGCCGACGACGCGCGTGCGTGTCTACTGACGGCGACGACGCGGGCGCGGTTGAAGGATGCTGATGACGCTCGCGCGGGTTGAGGGACACTGACGACGCACGCGCGGTCGACAGACGCCAATGACGCCCACGCAGTTGACGGATGCTGACGAAGCACACGCTGATCGACGGACGCCAACGATGCCCGCGCAGTCGACGGATGCTGATGATGCTCGTGCGGGTCGAGGGACACCTACGATGCGCACACGGTCGATGGACGCCGAAGACACACACGTGCGGTCGAAGGGAGCCAACGACACGTGCACGGGTCGATGGATGCCGACGACAGTCACGGTTGAAGGACGCTGAGGACGGCCGTGCGGGTCGACGGACGCCGATTATGCGGGCACGGGTTGACAACGCCGACGACGCACGCGGTTGACGGACGCCGATGACGCAAGCGTGGGTCAACGACGGTGATGACGGCTGTGGTCGATGGACGCCGATGACGCGCACGTTCTACAGATGCCGAAGACGCGCGGGTGGTCGATGGATGCCGACGACGCCTGCGGTGGACTGACGCTGACGATGTGCACGCGGGTCAATGGATGCCGATGACGGGCACGTGGTCAATGGATGCCGATGACGGCCGCGGTTGACAGATGCCGACGACGCCTGCGCGGGTCGACGGACGCTGACGATGCCTGCAGTTGACGGATGCCGACGATGGCGGCGGTCAACGTATGCCGATGATGTGTGCACGGGTCCACGGATGCCAATGATGCGCACGCAGTCGACAGATGCCCACGAAGCACATGTGTGGTCGACGGACACCTAGCCGTGCGTGCTCGACGGACACCAACGCAGGCGCGGGTCGACAGACGCTGACGACACACGCGTGGGTCGACGGACACTGATGACACATGCATATTCGATGGACGCCGATGACAGCCATGGTTGATGGACGCCGAAGATGGCCACGGTCGACGGAAGCAGAAGACACGCGTGGTCGACAGATGCCGATGACGCGTGCGGTCGATGGACGCCGACGACGCCCGTGGTTGAGGGATGCCAACAACGCCCGTGGTCAACAGACGCCGCCGAAGCCCACATGGATCGACGGATGCCGCCGACGCCCACGGTCGATGGATGCCGACGACGCCCACACGGGTCGACGGATGGCGACGATGCCCGTGCTTGTCAATGGACGCCGACGACGCCCGCTTTCTACGGATGCCGAAAACGCCTGCAGTCGATGGACGCCGAAGATGCCCGTGGTCGACGGATGCAGAGGATGCCTATGCGGGTTTACGGAAGGCAACGACACCCACGCGGGTCAACGGACACTGACGATGTGCGCAGTCGACGGACGCCGACGACGCGCGCGTGGTCGACGGACACCGATGACGTGTGCGGTCGACGGACACCGATGACGCACGCATGGTCGACGGATGCTGACAACGAGCACGCGGGTCGACGGACACCGACGATGCGCGTGCGGTCGATGGACGCCGAAGACGCGCGCATGGTTGATGGACACCGACGACGCATGTGGTCGACGGACGCCGATGACGCGTGCAAGGTCGACGGACGCCGACGACACACGTGGTTGAAGGATGCCGATGACACCCACGTGGGTCGACGGACGGTGATGATGACCGTGCGGGTCAACCGACGCTGACGATGCCCGTAGTTGACGATGCCGATGACGCCCGCAGTTGACGGACTCTGACAAAGCCTGCGGTCGACGGATGACGACAACGTTCGTGGTCAACGGACGATGATGACGCACGCGTGGGTGGACAGACGACTACGACGGCAGCACGGGTGGACGGACCACGACGACCGCGCAGATCGATGCACGCTGACGACGCATGCGGTCGACGGATGCCGACGACGCCCGCGCTGGTCGACGGACACCGACGATGCCCGCGGTCGACGGACGCCGACGACGCGCGCGGTCCACAAACGCCGATGACGCCCGCGGTCAATGGACACTGATGATGCCCGCGGTCGATGGACACTGATGACGCACGCAGTCCACAGATGCCGATGATGCGCGTGCGGTCGACGGACGCCGACTACGGCCGCGCGGGTCGACGGACGACGACGACGCATGCAGTCGATGGATGCTGACGATACACCTGAGGTCGACGGACACCGAAGACACCCGTGGTTGATGCGGAGGACGCCCACGCGGGTCAACAGACGGTGATGACGCCCATGCTGGTCGACAGATGCTGATGAAGCGTGTGGTCGACGGACGCCAATGACGCCCTTGCAGGTCAACGGATGCCAACGACGCCCACGTGGGTCAACGCTAGCCGACGATACGTGCCATTGACGGACGCCGACGACGCGCATGCGGGTGGACGGACACAGACAACGGCCGCACGGGTGGACGAACGATGACGATGGCCGCGCGGGTCAATGGACACCGACGACACATGCGGTCGATGGATGCCGACGACACCCATGTGGGTCGAAGGACACCGACGACGCCCGCAGTCGACGGACACCGACAACACCTGCGGTCGATGGACGCCGACGACGCACACGGTCGACGGACGCCAACGACAAGTGCGTTTGACGGACACCAATGAGGCCCGCGCTGGTCAATGGATGCCAATGACACTCGTGGATGACGGACACAGATGACGCGCACGCGGTCGACGGACGTCGACGACGTGCGTGCGGGTACACAGACGTCGACGATGCATGTATTGGTCAAAGGACGCTGAAGACGGCCACGCCTATCGATGGACGAGACGACGCCCACGCAGGTCGACCGACTCCGACATCGCCCACACGGGTTGACGGACACCGATGACGCACGGGGTCGACAGATGCAGACGACGCCCGCACGGGTCGACGGACGCTGATGACGTCTGCGGTGGACATACGCAGATGACGCCCGCACAGGTCGACGGACGCCGATGATGTGTGCACTGTTCAATGGATGCCGACGACGCCCTGGTGGGTCGACGGATGCCAACGATGCCCACGTGGGTCGATGGACACCGATGACGCACGCGCGGGTTGACGGACGCTGACGACGCCCACGGTCGACGGATCCCAACGACGCGCACACGGGTACAGAGACACCGACGACACGCACGCAGTCAATGGACGCCGACTACGGCCGCGTGGGTCGATGGACGCCGAATACACCCGCGCAGTTCGACGGACGACGACGACGCATGCGGTCGACGGATCTGATGACGTGCGCGGTCGACGGACGCCGACAACGCCCACGCGGCTCGACGGACTCTGACTACGCCCATGCGGGTCGACGGACGACGACAACGCATGCGGTCGACGGACGCCGACGTCGTGCACGGTCGATGGACGCCAATGACGCATGAGCGGGTTGACGGACGCCGACGATGCGTGGGCAGTGGGACGGACGCCGACATCGCCCTTGCGGTTCGATGGATGCCGACGATGCCCACGGTCGATGGGCGCCGACGACGCCCGTGGTAGACGGACGCCGATGACGCGCGCGCTGGTCGATGGACCCCGACGACGCCCGCACTTGTCGATGGACGCCGACGATGCCCGCAATCAACGGACTCTGACGATGCCCACGGTGGGTGGACACCAACGACGCCCACGGTGGACGGACGCCAACGACACCCACACGGGTCGACCGACGCTGACAACGCCCGCACGGGTTGACGGACACGGAAGATGCACGGGGTCGACGGACGCAGACGACGCCCGCACGGGTCGACGGACGCCAACGACGTCCGCAGTGGACATACGCAGACGACGCCCGCACGGGTCGACGGATGCCGATGACGTGCGCGTGGTTCAATGGACGCCGATGACGCCCTGGCGGGTCGATGGATGCCGATGACGCCCACGCGGGTCGATGGACACCGATGATGTGCAAGCGGGTCGACGGACGACAATGACGGCCTCGCGGGTCGACGGATGCTGACGACGCCCACGGTCGACGGACGCCAATGACGTGCGCGGTCGAAGGACACCAATGACGCCAGCGGTCGACGGATCCCAACGACATGCGCTCGGGTACAGAGACACCGATGACACGCACGCAGTCGATGGACGCCGACTACGGCCACATGGGTCGATGGACGCTGATGACACCCACGCTGGTCGATGGATGCCGACTTCGGCCACGCGGGTTGATGGACGCCGATGACGCCCGCGTTCGATGGACGCCGAGTACACCTGCACAGTTCTACGGACGATGATGACGCATGCGGTCGACGGATCTGATGATGTGTGCGGTCAACGGTCGCCGACGACGCCCACGCGGGTCGATGGATGCCGACTACGCCTATGCGGGTCGACGGACGACGACAACGCATGCGGTTGACAGACGATGATGACGTGCGCGGTCGACGGACGCCGAGGACGCCCACACAGCTCGACGGACTCCGACTATGCCCATGCGGGTCAATGGACAATGACAACGCATGCGGTCGACGGACGCCGACCTCGTGCACGGTCGACGGATGCCGACGACGCACGAGCGGGTTGACGGACGCTGACGATGCGCGGGCGGGGGGATGGAAACTGATGTTGCCCTTGCGGTTCGACGGACGCCGACGGCGCCCACGGTCGATGGGCGCCGACGACACCCGTGGTAGACGGACGCCGATGACGCGCACGCGGGTCGATGGACCCCGACGACGCCCGCACTTGTCGATGGACGCCGACGATGCCCGTGATCGATGGACTCCGATGACGCCCGCGGTGGATGGATGCCAATGATGCCCATGCGGGTCAACGGATGGTGACAATGCCCGCACAGGTTGATGGACGCCGACGACGTGTGCGGTTGACAGACGGCAACGACAGGTGTGGTCAATGGACGCTGAAGACACGCACATGGGTCGACGGACGCCGACGACACGTGCTCAGGAAGTCGGACGCCGATGACAGCCACACGGGTCGATGGACGCCGACGATGCCCGCGCGGTCAACGGACGCCGACGATGCCCGCACAGGTCGACAGACGCCGAGGATGCTTGCGCGGGTTGATGGATGCCGAGGACGCTCGCGTGGGTCGACGGATGCCGATGACGCCCGCGCGGTCGCTGGATGCCGACGACGCCCACGCGGGTCAACGTACGCCGACGACGCGTGCGCGATCGTTGGACGCCGCAGACACGCACGCGTGTCGACGGAGGTTGATGACACACGCGTGGGACAACGGATGCGCGCAGGCCAACGGATGCCGACAACACGTGCACCGGCCGACAGACGCCGATGACTCGCACGCGGGCCGACAGACACCGACTTCGCCCATGGTCGACGGATGCCGATGACGACCGCGCGGGTTGACAGACGCTGACGACGCCCGTGCGGGTTGACCGACGCCGACGACGCGCACGGTTGACGGATGGCGACGATGCGCACAGTCGACGGATGCTGACGACGCACGCACGGGTCTACGGACGCCGACGACGCGTACGCGGGTTGACAGATGCCGACGACGGCCGTGCGGGTTGATTGATGCCGATGACGCCCATGCGGGTCAAAGGACGCCGATGACACCCGCGGTCGACGGACGCCGATGCCGTGCACGGTCGATGGACACCGACAACGCGCGTGGTCGACGGACACCAATGACGCCAGCGGTCAACGGATCCCAACGATGCGCGCGCAGGTCCACAGATGCCGAAGATGCGTGGGCGGTCGACAGATGCTGACTACGGCCGCGCGGGTCGATGGACGCCGACGACGGCCGCGGTCGACGTATGCCGATGATGCACGCGTGCGTCCACGGATGCTGAAAACACGTGCGTGGTCGACAGAGGCCGACGAGGCGCACGTGCGGTTGATGGACACAGAGCCGCACATGCTCAACGGACACCAACACCCGCGCAGGTTGACCGACGCTGACAACGCCCGCATGGGTCGACGGACACCGACAATGTGAGCAGCCGATGGACACCGACAACGCCCGTGCATTCGACGGACACCGACAACACCCGTGTGGGTCGACGGACGCCGTCAACGCCCTTGCGGGTCAACGGATGCCGTCGATGCCAGCAGTTGATGGATGCCAATGACGCACACGCGGGTCGATGGACGCCGACGATGCCCTCGCGGGTCGACGGATGCCAACGACGCACGGGGTCGACGGATGCTGACGAAGCGCATGGTTGACGGATGCCGATGACGCACATGGTCGACGGATACCAACGACGCCAGCGGTCGACAGATCCCGACGACGCATTCGCGGGTCCACAGACGCTGACGACGCGTGTGAGTTTGACGGATGCCGACGACACGTGCATTGGACGGATGCCGATGACACGCGTGGTCGACGGACACCAACGATGCCAGCGGTCGACGGATCCCCATGATGCGTGCGCGGGTTCACAGATGTCGACGACGCGCGTGCGGTCGACGGACGCCAACTACGGCCGCGTGGGTCAATGGACGCCAACGACGCCCATGCTGGTCGACGGACGCCGACTACGGCTGCTTGGGTCGATGGACGCCGACGACGCCCGTGGTCGATGGATGACGACAACGCATGCGGTCGATGGACGCCGATGATGTGCGCGGTCGACGGATGCCGACGACGCCCACACAGGTCAACGGACACTGACGACGCCCGCGCGGGTCGACGGACGCTGACGACGCCTGCGGTTGATGGACGCCGATGACAGCCATGGTCGACATACGCCGACGATGCGCGCGCAGATCCACGGATGTTGATGACACACGTGCGGTCGACAGACCGACGAGGCGCACACGCGGTCGACGGACACCGAGCCACACGAGCTCGACGGACACCGACGCACGTGCGGGTCGACGCACACCGACGATGCATGCGCAGGTCGACGGACGCCGACGACGGCCGCGGTCGACGGATGCCGACGACGCGTGTGGTTCACAGACACTGATGACGCATGCGGTCGACAGACACCGAACATGCCCGCAGTCGATGGATGCCACCAACACCCGCGGTTGATGGATGCCGACGACGCCCACATGGGTCGACGGACAGCGATGACGCCCGTGCTTGTCAATGGATGCCGATGACCCCCACGTTCCATGGACGCCGAAGACGCCCACGGTCGACGGACGCCAAAGACGCCCACGGTCGATGGATGCAGAGGACGCCCACGTGGGTCGACGGACAGCGACGACGCCCACGCTGGTCGACGGACGATGACGTGTGTTTTCGACAGATGCCGACGACACCCTTGCCGGTCAACGGATGCCAATGACGCCAGCATGGGACAATGGAAGCAGACAACGTGCACCGTTGATGGATGCCGACGACGCACACGCAGTTGGACGGACGCAGACGACGGCCGCAAGGGTGGACGGACAAGGACGACGGCTGCGCGGGTCAATGGACGCCTATGACGCACACGGTCGATGGACGCAGATGAAGCCCACGCAGGTCGATGGACACCGACGACGCCCGTGGTCAACGGACGCTGAAGACGCCCGCGTCGATGGACGCAGACGACGGCTGCGGTCGATGGATGCTGACGACGCGCACGGTCGATGGACACCAACGACAAGCACGTTCGATGGATGCCCACAAGTCTCGCACTGGTCAATGGACGCTGATGACACCCGCTCGAGTCAATGGATGCCAAAGACGCACGGTCGATGGACGCTGACGACGACACACGTGGGCCACCAGATGCCGATGACACACGCGCAGGCCGATGGACGCCAAGTACGCACGCGCGGTTCGACGGTCGCTGACGACCAGCCCGTGGGTCGACGGACGCCGACAACGTGTGCTCGGGTCCACGGACACCGACGACATGCGCACGGGTCAACGGAGGACGATGACGCGTGCGTGGGTCAATGGACGCCGACGACGGCCATGCCTGTCGACGGACGCAGATGATGCGCGCGGTCGACAGATGCCTACGATGCATGCGTGGGTCAACGACGGTGACGACAGCCGTGGTCGACAGACGCCAACGACGCATGCAGTCGATGGACGCCGACAATGCCCGTGCGGTTCGACGGACTCCAACAACGCCCATGTGGTTCGACGGATGCCAAAGACGCGCACGGTCGATGGATGCCGGCAACACATGTGGTCGACGGACGCCACCGACGCCTGCATGGGTCGATGGACGCCACCAATGCCCATGGTCGACAGACGATGAAACACCCATGGTTGATGGACACCGCCGACGCCCACGTGGGTCGACGGACACCACCGTCACCCGTGTTCGAAGGACGCCGGCGACACCCATGCATGTCAATGGACGGCGATGACGCCCTTGCTGTTCAATGGACCTTGATGACGCGCGTGGTCGACGGATGCCGACGACGACCGCGCAGGTCGACGGACACCGACGACGTGCGCCGTCGATGGACGCCGACGACACGCGCATGGAGGATGGACGCTAATGACGCGTGCGCGGGTCGACAGACGCCGATGACACACGCACGGTTCGACGATGCCGATGACGGCCTCGTTTGTCGATGGACGCAGATGATGGGTGCGGTTGACGGACGCCGCTGACGCCCGCACAGGTCGACAGACGCTGACGACGCGCGCGGTCAACGGATGCCGACGACACGCGCGTGGTCAACAGACGCTGACGAGGCGCTCGCGTGGTCGACGGACACTGAGCTGCACGTGCTCGACTGACACCGACACACGCGCGGGTCAACGGACACCGACGATGCGCGCGTGGGTCAACGGACCCCAACGACACGTGCATGGTCGATGGACGCCGACGACGGCCGCGGTCGACGGACGCTGCCGACACCCACGTGGATCAACAGATGCCTCCGATACCCGCGGTCGATGGACACCGACGATGCCCACACTGGTCGACGGACGGCGACGACGCCTGTGCTTGTGAATGGACGCTGACGATGCCCACGTTCTATGGATGCCAAAATGGCCGCGGTCGATGGATGCTGAAGACGCCTGTGGTTGACGGACGTGGAGGACGCCCATATGGGTCGACAGACGGTGACGACGTCTGTGTTTGTCAATGGACGCCGACAACACGTGTGGTCAACGGACGCCAACGACAGCCATGGTCGACGTACACCAACGATGCGTGTGTGCGTCCACGATGCCGAAGACGCGTGCACGGTCGACATAGGCCGACGAGGCACACACGTGGTCGACGGACACCGACACCCACGCGGGTCAACCGATGCCGACAACGCCCGCGTGGGTTGACGGACACCGACGACGTGCACGGTCAACAGACGCCAACAATGCCTGTGCGGGTCGACGGACACCATCGACGCCCGCGCGGGTCGACAGATGCCGTCGACGCCCACGGTTGATGGATGCCGACGATGCGCACGTGGGTCGATGGATGCTGATGACGCCCTCGCGGGTCGATGGATGCCGACGATGCACGGGGTCGATGGACGCTGACGATGCATGCGGTCAATGGATGCCGACAACGCACGTGGTCGACGGACACCAACGATGCCAGCGGTCGACAGATCCCGACGACGTGCGCACGGGACCACAGATGCCGACGACGCACGTGCGGTCGATGGACGCCGACTATGGCCGTGCTGGTCGATGAACAGCGATGACGCCCGCACTGGTCGACGGACGCCGACTACGGCCGTGCGGGTCAATGTACGCCAAAGATGCCCGCGGTCGACGGACACCGACTAAGCCCGCGCGGGTCAACGGACGACGACGACGTGCACGGTCGACGGACGCTGACAACGCCCGCACGGGTCGATGGATGCTGACGACGCCCACACGGGTCGACGGACGCTGATGACGCCTGCGGTTGATGGACGCCGATGACGTCCATGGTCGACGTACGCCGACGATGCGCGCGCAGGTCCACGGATGTCGACGATGCGCACACGGTCGACAGACACCGACGAGGTGCACGCGTGGTCGACGGACACCGAGCCGCGTGCGCTCGACGGACACCGACCCACACGCAGGTCGACGGACGCCAATGACACGTGCATGGTCGACGGACGCTGACAACGGCCGCGTTTGATGGACGTCGATGGCGGCGGTTGACAGATGCCGATGACGCATGCGGTCGACAGACGCCAATGACGCGTGCGGTCAACGGACGCTGATGATGCCCACGGTCGATGGATGCCGACAACACCCGCGGTCGACGGACACTGCCGACACCCACATGTATCGACAGACACCACCGACGCCCACCGTCGACGGATGCCAACGACGCCCACATGGGTCGACAGACAGCGACGACGCCCATGCTGGTCAATTGACGCCGACGACGCCCATGTTCCATGGACGCTGAAGACGCCCGCAGTCGACGGACACCGAAGACGCCTGCAGTCGACCGACATGGAGGACGCCCACGCGGGTCAACAGACGGCGACAACACCCACGCTGGTCTATGGACGCCGATGAAGCGTGTGGTCGACGGACGCCGATGACGCCCTTGTGGGTCAACGGACGCCGACGATGCCCGTGTGGGTCAATGGAAGCCGACGACGTGCGCCGTTGACGGACGCCGATAATGCACGCATGGGTGGACGGACGCAGACAACGGCCGCACGGGTGGACGGACGATGACGACGGCCACACGGATCGATGGACGCCGACGATGCACGCGGTCGAAGGACGCCGACGACGCCCACGCGTTTCGACGGACAGACACAAACGATGCCCGCGGTCGATGGACGCCGAAGACACCCGCGGTCGACGGACGCCAACGACGCCCACGCGGATCGACGGACGGCGATGACACCCGCGCGGGTTGATGGACGCTGATGACGTGCGCAGTCGATGGACGATGATGACAGGCATGGTCAACAGACGCCAATGACGCGTGCACTGGTCGACGGACGCCGACGATGCATGCACGGGTCGACGGACGCCGACAACGAACACGCAGGTTGATGGACGCCGACAACACCGGTGCGGGTCCACGGACACCGATGACGCCCATGCGGTCGACAGACACCGACGATGCCCTCGCAGGTCGACGGATGCCGATGACGCCCACGCAGGTCGACAGACGCCGATGACGCCCGCGCGGGTCGACGGACGCCGACAACGCACGCGGTCGACGGATGGCGATGACACGTGCAGTCAACGGACGCTGATGACACGCATAGGGGTCAACGGAAGCCGACGACGTCCGTACGGGTTGACGGACGCCGACAACGCCCACGCGGGTCAACCAATGACGCGCACAGTCGACGGACGGCGATGACACACATACGGGTCAACGGAAGCCGATGACGGCCGTACGGGTTGACGGACGCCGACGACACCCAGGCGGGTCGACCGATGACACGCGCGGTCAACGGATGGTGATGACACGCTCTGTCAATGGACGCCGACGACACTCGCATGGGTCGACAGATGCCGCCGACGACGGCCCTGCGGGTCGACGGACGCCGAACACGCCCGCACGGGTCGACAGACGCCAATGACGCCCATGCGGTTGACAGACGCCGACGACGCCCACGCGGGTCAACGGACGCCGATGACACCCACGCAGTTGCTGGACGCCGACGACGCCCGCGCGACCCATGTACGCCAAAGACGCACACGCAATCGACGGGCGCCAATGACGCACGCGCGGGTCGACCGATGCAGAAGACGTGCGCGCGCTCGACGTACGCTGACGACGTGCACGCGGGTCACCAGAAGCTGGCAACGCGCGCTGGTTGACGGAGGCTGAAGACGCGCGCACAGGTCGACCAACAACGCATGCGGTCGATGGACGGCGAAGACACACACTGATGACGGACGCCGACGATGCATGCGCGGGTCGACAGATGTCGATGACGGCCGTGCGGGTCGACGGACGCCGATGACGCCCATGTGGTCGACAGACGCCGATGACGCCCGTGTGGGTCGATGGACACCGACGATGCCCGCACAGTTGCTGGATGCCGACGACGCCCGCGTGGGTCCATGTACACCGAAGATGCACGCGCAATCGATGGGCGCCGATGACGCGCGCGTGGGTAGACTGATGCCAAAGACGCGTGCACTTGACGTACACTGATGACATGCACGCGGGTCGCCGGAGCTGACGACACACATGCTGGTTGACGGAGGCCGACAACGCGCGCGTGGGTCAATGGATGCGCGCACAGGCCGACGGACACCGACGATGACACGCGCAGGCCAACGGATGCCGATGATGCACGTGCCGGCCGACGGATGCTGACGATGCGCACGTGGGTTGACAGACGGTGACGACGCACACACGGGCCGACAGAGGCCGATGACGCGCGTGCGGTCGACGGACGCCAACGACTCGCGCGTGTGTCCACGGATGCCGATGACGCACATGCGGTTGATGGACACCAATGATGGCTGCGGTCAATGGATGCCGAGCACGGCCACGTGGGTCGATGGACGCCGACGACGCGGGCGCGGGTCGATGGACACCAACCATGCACGTGCGGGTCTATGGACGCCGATCATGCGTGCCCGGTCGACGGACACCGATGATGCACGTGCTGGTCGATGGACGCTGACAACGCCCGCACGGTCGACGGATGCCGATGACGCAAGTGCGGGTCGACCGACGGTGACGATGCAGTCGCAGGTCAATGGACGGCGAGGATGCGCGTGCAGGTCGAGGGACACCGACGACGTGCGTGCAGTCGACGGATGCCGAAGACACACGCGCGTGGTCAAAGGGCGCCAATGACGCGTGCGCGGGTCAACAGATGCTGACGATGCCCACACGGGTCGACGGACAGCGACGACGCCCGTGCTTGTCAATGGGCACCAAGGACGCCTGCGTTCTATGGACGCAGAAGACGCCCACGGTCGACGGACGCCAAAGACACCCGCGGTCGACGGATGCGGAGGACGCCCACGCCGGTCAACGGACGGCGATGATGGCCACGCTGGTCGACGGACACCGACGACGCATGCGGTCGATAGACGCAGACGACGCCCGTGCTGGTCAACGGATGCCGAGGATGCCCACGGTCGATGGACGCTGACGACGCCCTCGCAGGTCGATGGACGCCAACGATGCCCGCGGTCGATGGACACCAATGACGCCAGCAGTCGATGTATCCCGATGACGCGCGCATGGGTCCACAGGCGCCGATGACGCACACGTGGTCGACGGACGCCGACTACGGCCACTTGGGTCGATGGACAGCGGCGACGCCCGTGCTGGTCAACAGATGCTGACAACGCCCGTGTGGGTCAATGGACAACGACGACACCCGTGATCGACAGATGCTGACGACACCCGCCCGGTTCGATTTACACCGACAACGCCCACGGTTGATGGATGCCGATGACACCCACGTGGGTCAACGGACACCGACGATCGACACGCGGGTCGACAGACCCCGATGATGTGCGTGGGGGTCGATGGACGCCGATGATGCAGGCGCGGGTCGATGGACACCGACCACGCATGTGCTGGTCGATGGACGCCAATCATGCGCGCCTGGTCGACGGACACCGACGATGCATGCACTGGTCGATGGACGCCGATGATGCCCGTGCGGTTGACAGATGCTGACGACACAAGCGCGGGTCGACCGACAGTGACGATGCGGTCGCGGGTCGATGGATGGCGAGGACGCGCGCGCAGGTCGAGGGACACTGACGACGTGCACGCGGTTGACGGATGCCGAAGACACACGCGCGTGGTCAAAGGGCGCCAATGATGCGTGTGGGGGTCGACGGATGCCGACGATGCACGCACGGGTCGACATACGCCAACGACACGCATGCAGGTCAACGGACGCTGACGACGGCCACGCGGGTTGACAGACACCGACGATGCGTGTGGTCGACGGATGCCGATGACGCCGGTGCGGGTCGACGGATGGTGACAATGACTGCGCCGGTCGACCGATGCTGATGACGCCCATAGTTGACAGATGTCGACGACGCCCGCAGTCGACGGACTCCGACAACGCCTGCGGTCAACGGATACCGACGACATCCGTTCAGTCGATGGACGCCGACGACAGGCGCGCAGATCGATGGACGCCGATGATGGCCATGCAGGTGGAAGGACAACGACGACGGCCACGTGGGTCTATGGACGCTGACCACACGCGTGGTCGACAGACACTGAAGATGCCCGCGCGGAACGATGGATGCCAACGACGTGCACGCGGATCGATGGACGCCGACGACGTGCACACGGGTCGACGGACACTGATGACACGCGCGCTGGTCGACGGACGCCGACGACATGGGTGCTGGTCAATGGAGGCCCATGACGCCCACGGTCGACATACGCCGATGACACCCGTGGTCGTCAGACGCCGAAAACGCCCGCGGTCGACGGACGCCGATAACGTGCGCACGGGTCAACCGATGCCAGTGATGGCCGCGCAGGTCGATGGACGCGGATGACGCCCACGCGGGTCGACGGATGCCGATGACGACCGCGGTCGACGGACGCTGACGACGCGCACACGGGTTGACGGACAACGACGATGCCCGTGCGGGTCGATGGACACCGATGACGGCCGCGCGTGTTGATGGACGCAGACGACGCATGCGTTCGATGGATGCCGATGACGCCTGCGGTTAATGGACGCCGACGACGTTCATGGTCGATGGACCCCGACGACGCGTGCACGGTCGACGGCCACCGATGACGCGCGCACGGGTGGACGGACGCATGCAACGGCCGCACAGGTGGATGGACGATGACGACGGCTGCGTGGGTCGATGGACGCCAACGACGCCCGCGTTCGACGGATGCCGACGATGCCCACACGGGTCGATGGACAGCGACAACGCCCGTGCTTGTCAATGGACGCAGATGATGCCCACGTTCTATGGACGCCGAAGATGCCTGCGGTCGATGGATGCTGAAGATGCCCGTGGTTGATGGATGTGGAGAACGCCCACGCGGGTCGACAGACGGCGACGATGCCCGTGCTGGTCGACGGATGCCGACGACGCGTGTGGTTGACGGACGCCGATGACGCGCACGCGGGTCGACGAACGCCGACGATGCTCGTGCAGGTTGATGGATGCCAACTACGGCCGCGCGGGTCAATGGACGGCGACGACGCCCGCGCTGGTCGATGGACGCCGACTACGGCCGCTTGGGTTGATGGACGACAACAACGCATGCGGTCGACGAACGCTGATGACGTGTGTGGTCGACAGATGGCGACGACGCCCACACGGGTCGACGGACGACGACGACGCATGCAATCAACGGATGCTGATGATGTGCGCGGTCGACAGATGATGACGACGGCTGCGCGGGTCAATGGACGCTGACTCTGGCTGTGCGGGTCGACGGACACCGACGACGTGCGCGGTTGACAGACGCCGAAGACGCATGCGCGGGTCGACGGACACCGACGCGCTCGCATGGGGGAATGGACGCCGATGTCGCCCTCGCGGTTCAATGGACACCGACGACGCCCACGGTCGACGGATGCCAATGACGCGCGCGGTCGACGCACTCCGACTACGCCTGCGAGGGCTGACTTATGCCGACGACGCCCACGGTTGACGGACGCCGATGATGCCCACGGTCAACCGACACCGACGACGCCCACGCGGGTCAACAGACACCGACGACGCGTGCGTGGGTTGATGGACGCCGACGACGCACGCGCGGGTCGACGGACGCTGATGACGCCCACGCTCGACTGACGCCGACGACGCCCATGGTGGACGGACGCCAATGAGCCCGCATGGGTCGACGGACGGCAACGATGCCCGTGTGGGTTGGTGGACGCAGACGACATGTGCGGTCGATGTACGGTGATGACAGGCGTGGTCGATGGATGCCGACGACACATGCACAGGTCGACGGACGTCGATGATGCGTGCTCGGGTCAACAGACACCGACAACGGCCACGTGGGTTGACGGACGCCGGCGATGTCGGCGCGGGTCCACAGACACCGACGATGCCCGTGCGGTCGACGTACACTGACGATGTGCGCGCAGTTCAACGGACGCCGGCGACGGCCACGCGGGTCGAAGGACGTGGACGACACGTGCAGACAACGGACACTGACGACGTGCGCGTTTGTCAACGGACAACAATGACGCCCGCGTGGGTCGATGGACAGTGACGACGCCCGCGTGGGTCGACGGACGTTGACATGATCGCGGTCGATGGATGCCGACAATGCGCACGTGGTCGACGGCCGCCGACGACGCGTGCGCGGTCAACCGCCGCCAATGATGCACGCGCGGGTCGACAAACGCTGACGACGCATGCACGTGTAGACGGACGCAGACGATGGCCGCGCTGGTGGACGGACACAGACGACGGCCACACGGGTGGACAGATGCCAAAGATGCCTGCATGGGTCGACAGACACTGACGACGCCCGCGGTCGATGGATGCCTAAGACACCCGCGGTTGACAGATGCTGATGCCTGTGGTCGATGGACGCCGACAACGTGCACGGTCGACGGACGCCGATGACAAGTGCATTCAATGGACGCCGACGAGGCCCGCGCTGGTCAACGGACGCTGACGACGCCCACTCGGGTCAACGGACGCCGACGACGCTCGCGCTCGATGGACGTAGACGACGCGCGTGCAGTTCGACGGACATCAACGACGTGCGCACGGGTACATGGACGATGACGACGTGTGCGCAGGTTGAAGGACGCCGAAGATGGCCGCGCCTGTCGACGGACACGACGACTCCTGCACGGGTCAACCGATGCCAACAACACCCGCGTGCTACGATGCGTGCAGTCAACGTACGCAGACGACACCCGTGTGGGTCGACGGACGCCAACGATGCCCGGTTGACGGACACAGACGATGCCCGCGTGGGTCGACGGACGCCGATGATGCCCACGCGGTTCGATGGACGCCGACGATGCCCTTGTGTGTCGATGGATGCCGACAAAGGCTGCGCCTGTCGACGGATGCCGACTACGCCCGCGCGGGTCGAGCGACAATAACACCCATGCAGATCGATGGACTCCAACGACGTGCGTGTGGGTCGACGGATGCCAACGATGCCCTCGCAGGTGGACAGACACCAAAAATGGCAGCGGTTGATGGATCCCGATGATGCGCGCGCGGTCCAAGGACACCAACTACGGCTGCGCGGGTCGATGGATGCCAACGACGCCCGCTTTCGACGGACGCCGACTACGCCCGCGCGGGTTGACGGATGACGACGATGCATGCGGTCAACGGACACCGACGACGTGCGTGGTCGACGGATGCTGACGACGCGCGTGTGGGTTGACGGATGCCGAAGACACGTGCATGGTCGACAGACGCCGACGACAGCTGCGGTCGATGGACGCCGACAACGCCCGCGGTCGATGGATGCCGGCGACGCCCATGGTAGACGGATGCCGCCGACGCCCACGTGGATCGATGGACGCCGCCAACACCCGCGGTCGACGGACGCTGACGACGCCCACACAGATCGACAGACAGCGATGACGCCCATGCTTGTTAATGGACGCCGACAACGCCTGCGTTCTACGGACGCCGAAGACGACTGCGGTCGACGGACTCGGAGGACGCCCACACGGGTCGATGGACGGCGACGACGCACGTGGTCGACGGACGCCGACGACACCCGCTGTCAATGGATGCCGACGACGCCAGCGCAGGTCGATGGACGCCATCAACGCCTGCGCAGTCGCTGGACGCCGACGATGCCTGCATGGGTCGAAATACGCCGACGACGTGCACGTGATCCATGGATGCCAATGACAGCCACGCGGGTTGACCGACGCCGAAGACGCGCGTGCGGTCGACCGACGCCGATGACGCGCGCGCGTGTCGATGGACGATGACGACGACACGCGTGTGAGTCGACGCAGGTTGACGACACATGCGCGGGTTGACAGATTCGCACGCAGGCCGACGGATGATGACGACACGCGCACTGGCTGACGGACGCCTACGACGTGTGCGAGGGTCGATGGAAGCCGATACGCACGCGCGGACCAACAGAGGCCGACGACTCACACGCGGGTCAATGGACGCTGATGACATGCACGCAGATCGACGGACGCCAACGATGCACGCGTGCGGTCGACGGACGCCGACGACGTGCACGTGCATTGACGGACGCCGACAATGCGTGCGTGCGGTCGACGGAAGCCGACGACGCACGCGCGGTCGATGGACGCCAACGATGGCTGCGGTCGACAGACACCAACGACGGCCGCGTGGGTCGATGGACGCTGACGACGTGGGCGTGGGTCAACGGACACCGACCACGCGCGCACAGGTTGACGGACGCTGACGATGCGTGCGCGGGTAGATGGACGCCGACGACACGCACGGTTGACAGATGCTGATGATGCACGCATGTAGATGGAAGCCGACGACGCGCGCGCGGTTCAACGGAGGCCTACGTCGTGCACGTGGTTCGAATGATGAGCGCGCAGGCCAACGGACGCCGATGATGTGCACACGGGCTGACGGACGCCGATGACGTGCGCGTGGGTCGATGGACACCGACGACATGTGCACGGGTCGACGGACACCGACAACGCGTGCGTGGGTCGACAGAGGACGACGACGCGTGTGCGGATCAACAGACGCTGATGACGTGTGTGTGCGGTTGATGGACGCCGATGACACACGCGCAGTCGATGGACGCCAGTGATGGCTGCGGTCGACAGACACCGACGACGGCCGCACAGGTCGACGGACGCCGACGACGCGGGCGTTGGTCAATGGACACCGACCACGCACGCGCGTGTTGACAGACGCTGACAACGCATGCCCGGTCGATGGACACCGACAACACGCACGCGGGTCGACGGACGCCGATGATGCACACGCGTATCGACAGAGGGCGATGACGCGCGCGTGGGTCAATGGATGCCGACGACGCGCACATGGTCGATGGATGCCAAAGATACACACGCGCGGTCAAAGGGTGCCAACGACGCGTGCGCGGGTCGACGGAAGGCGACGACACTCGCGTGTTGTCATAGGATGCTGTGCCTGTCGACGGACGCAGACGACGCGTTCGGTCGATGGATGCCGACGACGCATGCATGGGTCGACTGACGGTGATGACAGCCGCGGTCGACAGAGACCGACGACACGTGCACGGTTCGAAGGATGCCGATGACGGCCGCGCCTCTCGACGGACGCAGACGACGCACGTGGTCAACGGACACCGATGATGCACGCGTGGGTCGACGGACGGTGACGACGCGCGTGGTCAATGACGCGGACGACCAACGCAGTCGATGGACACCGACAATGCCCGAGCGGGTCGACGGACAACGATGATGCCCGTGCAGGTTGACGAATTCCACCGATGCCCGTGGTCGATGAATGCCGAAGATGCCCATGCGTGTCGATGGATGGTGATGACGCCCACGCTGGTCAACGGATGCCGAAGACACGCATGGTCGATGGACCCGAAGATGCCCGTAAGGGTCAACGGATGCCAATGACGCCTGCGTGGTTCAACGGATGCCGAAGACGCGCGTGTTCGACGGACGCCAACAACACACGCGTGGGTCGACGGATGCAGACAACGCACGCACGGGTCGATGAACACCGACGACACCCGCGGTCGACAGACGTTGACGACGGCTGCCCAGATCGACGGACGCAGACGATGAGCACGGTCAATGGACACCGACAACGCACGCGTTGCCCTGGAGGGGGATACGGTTCCGGAAATTCTCTGTGATGTGGGTGATGGGGCCCAGGGTAGGACAACCCAAAATGTGCCTCCTCGGCTCAGTGGGAATGAATCTGACTAGCATCTATGAGGATGCACAAGAACTCCAGCCACGAACAGGAAGGTGCCTGAAACCATGTTCCCAATGGCCACCCGGCTCCAAAGTGGATGCCTGAACACTAGCACACCTCATCTGGATTTTTAAACGATCTCCGGGATGCTGGCGTCACAGGAGAGAAGCACACACATTGATAGCTTCTAAGTTTTCTTTGACGTGGGGAGCCCTCCTAAGAAAACAAGGTTTTCCTGTTGGTTGCTTTGAGCAAAGCGAAGCAATCTGGAAATGTAACTGTACCGTTGGGA